>WOUI01000545.1:0-18041 GCA_012184565.1 Aspergillus floridensis | reverse complement strand
GCCACGAAGGCCAAGGTAGAGCATTTGGCCACGGTCGCGCAGGGGCTGGAAGGGAGGCTCAGGTATGGTCATTCGGGCTCTCCTTCTGTTTCTTCCCCCCCCCCCCCCCCATGAGGGCTCGATTGATGCCCTCTGGCGGAAATGGAGGTCGTGGCTGACTGTCAAGTTGCTCTGATATTTTAGTGTTATGAAGATGGAGATTTCGGCCTCGATCCATACCCCGGAGGTTGTTGCGGCGCTTGGTCGGTACTGGGATCATCTTGAGGATACGCGGGAGCGTCTGGAAGAGAGGCGTTCGCAAGCATTGGAGGAGTTGAGAGCATATGGTCTTGTGGCAGAGGAAGAATCCGACCGAGAGGAGGGCGAGTCTGAAGATAAAATGCGCTCCGAGCCCGAAACCATGCAAGAGGTTTACTGCCGATACTGGGCTCTGATTCGAGAGGTGGAGAAGGTGAGAGGCGAGACACGGCAGATGGGCGAGTTGCGGTAAAGTGATGCTTGATGATAGTTAAACATGATACCCTATTTCATCTGATTTGCAAAATGCTACGTATGCTAGTCTCATCTCTTGTCTGGGAAGATGTCAACGGTAGTCTAGTGATACTCAGGTACACTAGTCCCCAGTGATGGCCGCTGTACTGTACCTGACGATAACCAATCAGCCACCCCGCAATCAATCAATCAATCACCTGACTCGGTCCGGTCCCGCCAAAAGTTTTTCCTTTGCGATAAACTACTCAGTAAAGCCAAATAACTTTAATCTCCAATTCTGAACGAGATCACCCCCCTCCCCCAGAGAATTCATACCAGTCCAAATAAAACCCAACCCACTCACAACTTCTTTCCGCACAACCTCCAAATCAAAATGGCCGACGACGCGATCTCCATCTACGACGAAATCGAAATCGAAGACATGACCTTCGACCCCAACCTGCAGATCTACCACTACCCGTGCCCGTGTGGCGACCGGTTCGAGATCGCGATCGACGACCTCCGCGACGGCGAGGACATCGCCGTCTGTCCT
Organism: Aspergillus floridensis; assembly: GCA_012184565.1. Lineage (NCBI taxonomy): Eukaryota > Fungi > Ascomycota > Eurotiomycetes > Eurotiales > Aspergillaceae > Aspergillus > Aspergillus floridensis. The sequence continues at coordinate 17,017 of WOUI01000545.1, read as the reverse complement.
AGTTGCAGTCTGATGATCCGGGTGATTTTCGACGAGGTGAGCTTTTTTTGGTTGTGGGCTTGTGGGCTTGTGGCTAATCTGTATTCTTCTCTCCATGCAGGCTGATCTCGTTAAGGATGACGATAAGAACGGGTCCGCTGGCGCGGTTGCTGTTCAGGCTTGAAGTTTTCCGGGGAAAAAAAGTTACCCGTCAGCGGAATTAGGGCTTGCTTGGGCCTTCTTTTTCTCCTTTTCTGGTGGAGTGCGACCCATATCGAGTCGAGATTCAATCATAAGAAGGGGGGCTCGGCTGCGCGGGATGGAATGGGCTTGCCGATTTCAGGTTTATGGATCGTATGCAGGCGCACTGTTATGCTGGGGGGGTGCGTCGTGAGATGGGGTTACGGTCAAATCTGAACCGAGCGTCGTCAGCCGTGCAGAGCTTATCCTCGCTCGGTTGTTCTGGGGATGGATGGGCTCAGCTGCCATGACTTGTGGGCACTCCCGACTGGGTTGGGTCCACCACACCTTTGACCCGTCCCAGCGTGGACACACATTGGCCTAGGTACGCACCGCGGGTCGCCAGTCCTAGTCGCAGGGACTGGGTGGCGCGACGCTGAACTACCCACCCTCTCGTCCTGTGCAAACCTCTCAACCACGAGTTGGTCGCGACAAGCCAATCAGACGCCATTTATTGGCTTGGAGGGCTTGAAGGGCTTGGAGAGTAAGTATACAAAGCCTACAGACCTGCGCAGCAAGCGGACCAACCCAACTCATCTCGAACCTTATATAAATCGGTCTAGCGGTTACAGTCGCAGTCACAAAAAGCAAAATCTCCAGAAATTCTCCCTAGCACAGTCAATAATTTACATGGCTCATGACTCCTTTCTTGTAGTCACAAGAGAAAAGCACCATCTCGTAAAATCATTTCCTTCGACAAGCCACGAAACAACCCATGGATTCCCGACCAATGATCACCGTTCCACTACTCCAACTCACTGTAGATATCCTTCGGCAGGTTCAAGGTCAATTCATGGTTCAACAGATCGGTCAGATTCGTGCCATCGCGCAGATAGATCCACTGCCCATTGGCGAACGGCCGCGAGTCCTGCTTCTCATGCATCTGGTCGCCCTCGAGCACCCAATCGAACCGCTTGGGGCCGGAGATGGGCGAGCTCAGCCAGATCTGCTTGTTGGGGGGCTGCTTGTTGAGCACGTAAACACCGACTCCGGGGACGGTGACGTTCATGACTCCGGCCTAGCCCGACATACCCAGGCGAAATGTTAGCTTTGAAGCGTGGCTGGTAGCAGCGGAAAGGGGTGAAGGTGGGGAAGGTGGGAGGGGGGAAGGGCCAAAACGCACACTATATTCGGCCTCAATCTCCGAGCCCTCCTCCTGACGAGACTCCACCTCCTCGAGAACGGTGTTCAGGTAATGCTCGGCGTAGTCATGGTATTGCCCATCGGTCAATGGGGACGGCTCCGAGACGTGGGCGCCGGCGCCGGCGACATTGTGCGATTGTGGGTTCGGGGCCGCGGGGTCGGCGGAGTCCGGGAAGATGCCTTTGCGGGTGGAGGGCGTGGAGTGGAGGCTTCTTTGTGGAAGAAGGAATCGAGATGTGGAAGTGGAAGCTGGGGGTTGCGAGGAAAGGTAAGGAACTGCTGCTGCGGCTGTTGCTGTTGCTGCTGGGGCGAGGTGAGCACCGGCGCCGGTGCGGAGAGCTGGACGAGCGACGGCGGCCACGATGGCCCGGGAGGCTCGAAAGTACATGATCGATGATAGTTTAAGTTGGTTTGGATTGTCTGGTGGGAATTACTAGACGGAAAAGCAAGACGGACGAGAGACGAAATGAGCAAGAGGATTGAAGTGCAAGAGAGAGCACTACCGATTTAAGAATGGAGAAGTGGAAAGAATGGGGGGAAAAGCGGAGATGATTTCATCAATGATCGATCACAGCATAAGGCGGCATAAGGTAAGCTGCCTCGCTCGCTGATTGGATTGGTCGGACGGCAGAAGCTCCAGAACTTCCATCATTCATTCCATTCCAAGTTGCTACCAGCCAAACTATGCCTTTAACTTGTTTGTTCCCTTGTTCATACTTCTTACTTACCCACTCTTTCGGCCTTCTACTTCGCATTTATGGATGTTGCCTGCTACCACACTCTGTTGAGTCTTCGCACACACTCTCTTAGCTTTGGATGAGACAGTTCCCCATATCATGCTGGCCGTGTTGCTCAGCTACAGCTAACCTTCCTCCAATCTCTCGATCTACAATGTCGTTTCATCAATAGCGATCACCACCCGGCACACCGATACTAGATGTCCGCCTCCCGGCCCACCTGGAGGTATATCACCTCAAGGGTCACACTCAATCATTGTCCTTCCCGGCATTACGCTCGCCATGAATCGAAGGCTGTCATTGTCAGCCAACGGAAACCTAGCTTGAACCAAGCTTACCACAAAAAGCACATGCTCGTGATACCCGTGTATGAAGGCAGCGCTCTCCAGCAGTGGGTGACGGCATACGCCACCTTTGGCAATTATCTACCAGGCGGCGTTTTGGGGCCTCGCAATCTCCGCCCGCCCGGCACTCTGCATCTGACCGTGGGGATGATGACCCTTGACACCAAATCACGCGTCAAAGCGGCCTGTCGATTCCTCGAGTCTCTCGATCTCGATGCTATCAGGCGCCTGGCGGATCAAGAGGCCTTCAGACAACACGTCGGGTATATCCCCGCCGAGCCCTCGCAGCAAGACAAGCCTTGGGCATCATCCCCAGGTACCCGGCCCCGACCCCTCACGGTCTCCTTCGAGAGCCTGGTGGCCTACCCTTCGCCCGAAGCAGCCCGTCACCTCTGCACGGTTCCTGTCGATCCCACTCTCCGCCTTCACTACTTCTTAATCTATCTCCGCCGGAGCTTTCACCAAGCCGGCTTCTTCTGGGACGACCACAGCGACGAGGACGAGATCTCGGCCTACCGGCTGGAAGACGATCGGCCCCCTGCCGAGCCGTCGAGTGACGAGGAGCTGACGGCGGATTCCGCAGCGGCGGACGTGGTGGAAATCGACTCGGATTCATCCTCCTCCTCTTCCTCCTCTTCCTCCTCCTCCTCCGTGACCAAGTTCTCTTCTTCGCATGAGGAATCACTGGAAGACGCCTCCTGGCTTTCCAACCAAAGCAACGCGCCCCCCCCCCCCCCCCCCCCCCCCCCCCCCCCCCCCCGGGGGAGGGAAAACCCCCCAGCGCCAAACCACCCCGCCCAGCTACAAGAGAGGATGGAAAATCCACCAGATTCATACGACCGTGGCAAGCACGAGCCGGGTCGGTGATAATATCATACAACACTCGGTGGACGTACGGGGTCTCATCGACCATTTTCGGGATTATTATCTCGACGAAGAGAAGACGATGCCGCGCTGCGAGCTAACCATGGACGAGAAGTTCCGGTGGGAATCGGATGTCTTCCATGAGTGTTCTATGGAGGAGGAGGTGGTGTTGGAGAAGGGTGAAGATGGCTTCGAGGGTTGGCATGTGGAAGAATCGCCGAAGACCCCTTTGGAAGAACCCACGGCAAGCGCCCAGGGGACGTCTAGTCCTCCCGCCAAGCTCAATTCATTTGTCTGGGCCAAGAATGTGCGTCTAGAATCCCTTCAGCTCAGCCCAGGTGGATTTTACGACCGGTGTGATCAATCCACCCCGGTTGGGAGAGCGCGAAAAATGATGCTCAAGGTTATCGCGCAAAGAAGCTTGCTATGATGATACAAGAAAAAATGTGGCCAGGAAGGGAAGGGCTTCAGTTGGAAATGTTTTTAATATACGTACGGGTGTTTGTATCCCCTCGTAAGTACATTCTAGAGGTTCATCCGAGAGGACATACATACCAGTTGCTGGCCGGCCTCCTACAACTGAATACAGAAGCAAAATCTGACCAATGCTATTTGTTTGATCTAAGGGAGAAACGCAGCCTACTTTTCCCTCTGTAGTTATGTAAATGCGGTTTATAAGCAATCAACAATTACCCAAAACCCTCTTCTCCGGGCGGGACACCTAAAACGCCACGCTGGAAACAGACAACCAGAAATGCCACCGAAGATTGCCAGCCGGCCACTTTCCTGTCCAAGGCCGGGAGAGCAAGCCAACGACAACAACAACAAAAAAAGAGAGCAAAATCACCGGACCTTGCTCATGAGCGTCTCCATGCCCCGTTCGACCGACAATTCCGCCGCCTTGGCCTTGATGGCGCTGACCATGCTGCGCTCGAAATCGTCGCGGGTGCGCACGACGGCCTCGACCCAGGAGAGCTGCAGGTCCCAGTACTCGGTCTTGAAGCTCTCGTAAACGGCGACGAGGGCGGGGCCCTTGTCAGCCTCGAGCAGGCGGACGAGCCAGTCGACGAGGCGCCACCTCTGCTTGATGGTGCCGGCGAAGGAGTCCGGGTAGTTCTGGAAGAAGGCGAAGACGGTGAGGACGTCGTCCTTGAACTTGTCGGTGTAAGGGTCGGCGTGGCGGCGGAACTTGACGCCGCGGTTGCGGACGGAGGCGAGGTAGCGGACGAGGAGCTCGTCGGAGAGCTCCTCGACGAGGATGTCAATCAGGGAGGGGTGGAGCACGGGAGTGTAGTCGGCCATGTAGTCCTCGAAGGTGGAGGTGATGCGCTTGACGGCGAAGTCGCCGTACCACTTCGGGGTGAAGAAGTCCGGGATGGTGGTGCGGAAGTCGACGGCGAAGATGAGCTCGACGAACTGGTTGAGGCAGTGGGTGCTGAGGTCGACGTAGCCGTCGCGCAGCGCCTCCAGCTCCGGCAGCGCCCGCCCCGCCATGTACTTGGGGTCCACGATCGTCTCGAAGTCCCGCTTGAACCGTGTCAGGTAGCCCAGCTGGCCCGTCTCCTCGTTGTCATCGATGCACGCGATCTGGTCGTTCGCGATCGCGATCAGCCAGTCCTGCAGCAGCTGCAGCCCTTCGAGCTGGTCCCCGCCGGGCGCCTTGTACTTGGCGCACTCCTCGTCCACGAGCGCCTGCCATGCCGTCTGCCGGCTCTTCAGCACCGCGAACATGGCGTCGATGATGCCCTCCACGACGTCCGTCCGCGACGAGGCCCCCGACGCCATGATCTGCTCGTGCAGCATCCGCCACATGTCCGGGAGCGTCTTGGTCCGGAAGCAGCCTTCCGGGTTAGTGTCCAGCGAGTCTGGGATCCGCTCCACGAGATTCTTCTGCTCCGTTTCGGCGATCCGTTGCGTCCAGTCCTCCACGGCGCGGATGATGATGTTCTGCCACTGCCGGATTAGCTCGGGCTCGCGGTCGTCGAGCAGGTTGGGTTGGAGGTCGGCCGGTTGCCAGCCCAGCTTCGCCATCTTCTTGTAGTACTTCTCCGTCCAGTGGATGATCGCGAGCAGGTTGTCGGCCGGCAGCTCCGGGTCGTTGATCATCCCGATGAAGAGATCATGGATCATGCGATGATACATGTTCGTGTACGTTTTGTAGATCTTCCACTTCTTCGGCATCAGCGGCTGCATGCCTTGCTGAACCGTGTAAAGATCGTTGAAGAACCACCGGAAGCTCTTGTCCAGATTGTCGGGGTTGGCCAGGAACTCCTCCTTGGCCTCTTCGAACTGGTTCTGGGCATAGAACTCAATTGCCTTGAGGAACTTCTCCTTGTAACCCCGCACGGTCTTGGGCCCCACGTTCATCGATTTGAACCGATCGGCCAGGTCCTGGTGGTCCTTCTGCGCCTCTTGCAACGCACGAACTGTCTCATCGTTCTTCTCTTCGTTCATCACCACCACCGCCAGCCGAACGACCATGCCTGGGTTATCTGACTGCACCAGTGGGATGAGATTCATGCAGGCGGTACCCAGATGATCATCGAACCAGTCGATGACGGAATCCAGGCCCTGGAAAAAGTCCCCCAGCGTCTGCTCGCTGCTCGAGTCCTGCGCCTTGCGGATCTGATCCATCGCCTCGTCCCGGAAGTCGCGCAGCCGGGAGATCTGCATGTGGGCCTTCAGCAGGTTGGGTTGGTTCTCCAGGTCGTCGTCGTCCTCGCGCAGGAGATCCTCGACCACCGCCAGGTTCTCGCTGAACATCTCCAGCCCTTTCTTCATCATGAGCGTCGCCTCGAAGTTCCGCTGCACCTTGGCCAGCTTGTCGATCTGCGAGAAGTCCTCCACGCTGTTCTGGGACTCGGCGCACAGCTTGTCGATGCCCTGCAGCTCGTCCTTGGTCTTGGACACCTGCCGCTGGCCCTCGGTGAGCGCGTTGATGCTGCGCTGGACGGACTCCAGCTGGTCCCGAAGCCCCTCGCGCAGCTGCGCGTCGACGGCGCCTTTCTTCCGCGAGTACTCGGCCTTCAGGGCGACGATCTTGTCCAGGTCCTCCGGGTACCGGAGGATATCTTCCAGTCGAGGCATGGCCACCGTGCCATTGATGTCTTCGCCTCGCGCCATTGCGGTCGGGATTCTGTCGTTTTCGATGGAGGCGATGTGTATTTAGATGCCCGTGTAGAGGTGTATCATCAAAAGGGTCGCGATCGGGAAGCTGGCTCAGCTCCGAGAGGTACGGGGGTGTTTGCTGCAAGGAGAAAGAAGATTATATCGACGTCGAATAAAGGTTCAGACCAAGTATCTCTGTGTTATATGTCGTATCTCGTGTGTAGGAATTCAGTGCGCCCGCAAGGCTGTACGGTAGCAAGGTGAGATCAGAGCGACAGGCGACTTGTATAGAATGAACGAGGAAGCCCCTCTTGACACGCGCAGCGCTTTAATTATAGGGAATCTATAAGATAGGGTGATGCAAGTATCAGTATTAAAGCCTCCCCTTTTCATTCAGACGGTAGCTATAACACTAACCAATGGCTCATCCTCAAGTCTTACCACACAGCTGGAAAATCCCTCTCGTTGTTCTTGCAAAGCTGTTCGATAGCACGGAGTAACTAAGTAGCCTTGCCTTATCCTCCTCCCCGCCGTAATTCCCGCCCCCCGACCGACGCAAGCCACTCGAACACCCGGCAGAAAACCCAGATCACGTGATTCCCGCCTGGCAGACCGACGGAAGATCGGGAATTTTGCGGCCGGAGCAATCGCGATGGAGCGCAGCGCAGCAGCAGCAACAGCAACAGTATTCTTTCCAGACACGCGATAACTTGCTACGATCGAGCAATTGAGGCAGGAGCACACAAACTCAAATCCAAACTCCGAAGCATTCGCATACCGCATCAAATCGCGCAGTCGCGTCACTCAAAACCCTCCACCTTCCATTCACCCTCCCCTCCAAAAATTCGATAACCAATCCAACAAAACTCCGCAACCCCCGAGAACCATCTACGCTCTTATAAACAAACCCTCCCGAGCTGTCCAACACAAGAAACCCCCTCCACCACAAAAGATACAAAAACTCACAATGAGCTACTTCCGCATTACCCTCGTCCGCTCCGCCATCGGTCTCCCGCGCCGCACCACCGACGTCCTGAAGGCCCTCGGCCTCAAGAAGCGCATGGCCACTGTCTTCCACGCCGTCTCCCCCTCCGTCGCCGGTCAGATCATGAAGGTCAAGGAGCTGGTCGAGGTCCGCGAGGTGGACAAGCGGTTAACGAAGCAGGAGGTGCGCCTGGAGCGCAAGCCCGACCCGGGCTACTACGTCGAGAAGTACTCCGGGGCGGAATACAAGGAGAACAGAACAGTTTGAGCTGTTCTCTTCTTCCCTGAACTTCACTTTTTCTTTCTTTTGTTCTGTCTAGCCCATTTTTCTGCTGCTTGCTTCTCGTTTTCGCGGCTTTTTTTTAAAAAAAAATCCTTATGTCGTGTCCAATCAACGCTTGACCACCACAAATCCTTTCTTCTTTTGGAGAAGAAGGGGTTGATCGGACTGTCTGATTATGTGATTTTGGGAATCGAAATGGGGAAGGAATCAGATATAACAATTGTATATTCCAGCAATGACTTGCAACGGTGACGCCTTGCACCTCTGGTCGGGCTTGTTATGCGTCGGATTGGAGATTTCTTCGAGGAGGGCTCGAAGGAGTACTCTCGAGTCCAGACCTTGCTGGGTCCTTTTTGCATGAAGCGATTCATTTTCGGGTTTGGCCACTCCACCGGCCAAGATGTGTGTGTGGCTCTAGCAGGTCGATTTTCTGCATTCTCTATCAGCCCGGTCATTTGTACTATAGTATCTCTTTTGCTGCCATGTTCTACAGAATGGCTCTGTTCATGTGAATCAAACATGCCTGATACCAATGCCGCGTGGATTTCTCATGATAACAATAATACTCGATTGTTGGAAGAATAAAAATCATGCAAAAGCCGCTCATGACACCGACAAACCGCAAATCAACTATTTGCACAAGGATACGACCCCATTCGAAGAGTTCGTGCGCGAGCTGCCTCTCGCGTTTCCAGGACTATATAGACAATGCCAATTTTCTTAGGTCACAGACCTGTCTATGCTTTATACAGAGTGTCGAGGAATCCCTCTGCCAGGCGGCTGACGATGCTTTTGTCCGGCATGCTACCAGCCACACCATAGAGAGCTGCGGTGTCTCCCCGTTTGACAATATACGACTTGCCCTGCCGCTTCCTCTCCTCGGCCTTTTCCAGCTCCTTCTCAACAACCTCGACTAAATCATTGGTAAGCGCATCCACTGCCGAAGCTGTAGGAACAGTGAAAGCCACGTGGATAGCAGGGGGTGTTTGAAGAGCGTTCAGGTGCCAGCCCTTTGCGGATAAATCATCAGCAATATCGTAAATATCAACGGCGTCATTCTTGCTTTCGAAGGCGACGACGCTGACCATGGGCTTTCCGACGATTTCGAGGTTCTTCGACAAGATTGAGTGCTCCTTGATTGACGACTCAAATTTCTTCGCTGCGCTAACAATTTCGTGGCAGCTCTTGATGTAACCAGATTCACCCACATTCATCAGACTAGCCCAGCAGCCTGCGATCAGCGCACCGGGACGCGAGCCGGCGACGGATGGAGACGCATAAACACCTCCAGACCAGTCAGGGTAAATGAAGTACTGATAGCTGCGGTATACCTTGTTGCGGTACAGAAGCACAGAGTTGCCCTTGGGCGCGAAGCCATACTTGTGAGTGTCCACGCTAATGCTGGTCACACCGGGTAGACGGAAATCAAAGCCGCCCTCTTCCTCATACGGAGAGGCAAAGCCCGCTTTCTTGAGAAACGCGATAACAAAGGAGCCCAGACAGCAGTCGACATGTAGGGGAACCTTGTACGACGTCGCCAGCCGAGACAGAGCGGGAATGTCGTCAACAATACCATGAGGAAAATTCGGCGCAGATCCGACAATAAGAACAGTGTTGGAGTTGATCAGCCGCCGGACTGATGGAATATGGACCTTATAGTCCGGGGCCGGGCAAGCAACGCGGTGGAGCTTAATCTTGAAGTAGTTGCAAGCCTTGATAAAGGCAGCGTGGGCGGTGTCGGGAATGATCCTTCAGAGGGTATCAGCAAGTCGACGGGCACACATGATTTGCGAAGCGCTTCTACTCACATCTCAGGCTCGGTGACACCCCGTTCGGTATATGCTTTCTGCCGTGCAGCAAGGCAAGCCATGATGATGGATTCTGTTCCGCCGCTGGTCGTGACACCCGCGCCATCAGAGGGGGCATTGAACAGCTCGAGGACCTGGATGACATACGTGAGCTGACAATCCCACACAAGTCAAAGGAGAGAGTTACGTACCATAGCTACAACTTCAGCTTCCATCTTCCGAACACCAGGGAACACATCTGGGTGAATGGGATTTGCGACACCGAACTGGCCGAAGGCTTCCGCTTGTAGCTTGAGGAGATCCTGCCCTCCATGATACACAGCACCGCTGACGCGACCATCCTCCCAGCGTGTATGTTCCATATTCGCCAAGTTATTCAATTCGGCGCGAATCTGCTCTGCCGACCATCCTTCCTTGGGTAGAGTCAAATATCTGGTAACGCCAGGACCGCTGGCGACGAGTTTCGACTCTAAGCCCTCGATCGCTGTGGACACTTGCTTGTCAACCTGGCCTTTAACGCCGGGGAATCGCAAGAACACGGAGTAGCAGAAGAGACGGACGGCGGAGTAGACATTGCGGATGCTGCCGAAGAGGCCGTAGCCGCGGAGTGAATGATACGCCTTGCGAACGTAGCGGAGAATGAATAGAATGAAAACGATATTCCGAATACTGAGACACGAATGAATGGGTTGTTTGTTAGTGAGACCGGAACCAAGGACAAGCTTGATGGTCGCCCCATGGGCTAGGGACTGTCCGCGCTGCCACGCGGGGAAAGGCAATGCGGCGCAGATGATCTCATGAACTTACACATCCAGTTGCAGAGCTGCGAGTTGCGAGTTGGGAGCCCTACTGTAGCCAAGCAGTTTGTTCTGCAAGGCAACAGGAAGAAGAGATGGTGCCATTATGGATGAATGGTCAGTCGATAAGAAGATGTGGGGGGGGAGGAGGGAGTCGATTGAGGACGACCTCCGAAAGGATGACGAAGGTGACTGGGGAAAGAGAGGAAAGGGCCGCGGGCGGTTACTGCAGTGTATAGGTAGGTAACTGTCACCACCAACTAGTTCGGTCGGATGGTCCAGGAAATGGAAGCCGGCGGCGATAAGACCGCCCCTCGGAAGGCTGCCTCGGCTTCAACGTTTTCCACATGCCACATGCCAGACTCCGCATACGGAAACCACCACTTTTTTCCTCGTTTACAATTTACTTGACTCGGCTCGTTTCAGAGCAAGGAATGAACATCGAATACTACCGAATAGTCTATCTCAAGCACTCAGTCTCTTGTGTGAAATACAGTTTGAACATCGATATCTGCGTATGTACACGGTCCAAAAACCTAAAAGGACCCAAAATCTCTTCCCCAACACCGAATCTCCTTCTTTTTTGAGTCAGGGACAAAGAAGACTTTTTTGAAACCCCCATAGAAATGACAACCAGATCAAGATCCTTAACACATAAACGTAGAAATCATGAGGATGAAAGTAAAATGGAAACATCTTCCCGCAGGAAAGAGACCCACCCGCTGCAAGCATGAACAGGAACAGAAAAGGAAAACCTCTAAAAACGCGACCCTCTAATCCCATTGATGTGGTTCAATGGCGGCGCTTGCAAATTGGACGAAAGGCAGTCAAGCCAGGGGCTTAAGCAGTGATTTGCTCAGCAATCTCCTTCTCCTTGGCAGCGAATTGAGCCTGCTCGTCGGCCGTAAGGTCAAGGAGGGGCTTATTCTCGCCCGACTTGATGTTGCGGTAATAGGCGCGGATGATGCTGTCAGCATCGTCAACAGCAATGGGACGAATATCAGCAAGAGCCTTGATCTTGGCAGTGCACTCCTTGTACTGAGCATCCGTCATCGTGATGTTGAGTTGCTGGGCACGCGACTTGATGGCGTTCCAGCCGGTCAGACGGGAGGCAAAGTGGACATATCTGCTCATGCCGAAATCGGCAGGGTTGATAATCTCGTAGGTGCTAGGGTTGTTCAGGATGGCCTTAGCGTGGATGCCGGCCTTGTGGGTGAAGGCGCAGAATCCAGTAATGTAGTTGTTGAAGGGAATGTTGACCTCAACAGCCTCGGCGACGAGGTCCTCGACTTCCTTCAGCTTCTCAAGCTTGTACTTGCTCTTGACGTACTCGGGGTCGGCAACCATCATGCGGGCCATGAGACCACCAAGAGGGGTGATACCATTGCGCTCACCGATACCGAGAACGGAGGTATCAATGTGAGTAGCACCAGCCTCCAGGGCACAGTAGGCGTTGGCAATGGCGCAGCCAGTGTCGTTGTGGAAGTGGGTCTCGATGTCGCAACCCACGACACCTCTCAACACACGGACGAGCTCGTAAACCTGGCGAGGGGAGGCGCAACCGACAGTATCGGCGATACCGACACGGTGGACACCAACCTTGTCGACGGCGGAGTAGATGGACAGGAGATCGACCAGGTCGGAACGGAAGGAGTCCTCACTGGAGAAACGGATCTCAATCCCCTTAGACTTAACGAACTCGATAACTTCGATGGCGGTGTTCTTGATGTAGGTCATATCCTTGCCGTGAGAGTGCTCACGGAGGTAGGAGGAGGTTCCGATGACGACATCGCTATGACTCGTTAGGAGATAGTCGCGCACGCAGAAGCCTTAGAAATAACTTACACTCCATCGACACCGGTCTCAACGGCAACTCTAGCATCGTCCATGTGGCAACGGATGTGAGTGAGAATCTAAGGTTCATTAGCTCTGGACGAGAATTCCTGAATCTGCAGACGGCGTTGCTAACATACCTTAGCCTTCAGGCCAAGCTTGCAGATGGCCTCACAGTCCTTTCTCGACTGCTCGGAAGCGCAGGGGCTGGTGAGCTCGATCTATGAGAAGTGGTCAGTGCACAAGCTCCACGACGGCTCGACCCTGTCCACCACCCAGGATGACTCACGTAGTCAACACCAAAGTCGTCCAAGGCCTTGGCGATTTCGATCTTCTTCTCGGTGTCGAAGAAAGCGTTGGCGAATTGCTCTCCCTCACGAAGAGTACTCTCAATGATCTTGAAGCGGGAGACATTGCTGAGGAAGTCGGTAACACCGACGTTGTGGCCGTAGGGGTTGCGGGAAGCGGAGGGGTGGGGGTTCTGGCGAGTCTCAATGCCGGTAAATCCGGGGTGGTCACCTTGATGATCATATGTTACTTCAAAATTCCAGAAACTATGAGGGAGACAGATGATGCAATTCAAACATACCATTGGCATTGGGGGCAGCGCCGTTGGCCTGCCCATTGGGCTCGTGGTCTGCACCAGGGCACATTGTGAAAAAGGATACGGCGGGGTAGGTTTAGTGGGTAGGTTGTAGTATATAATAGCGAGAAGCTGCGAATGGTAGAAGCAAGGTCAGACGACGACAAATGCTTGAAAGAATTGAGATCAATGGGAATATACTAACAGTAAAGGTTCAGGTCAAGGTGGGATGGGTTTAAATGGCAAAGAGATCTAGTAGGAGAAGAGAATCAAAGAAAGAGTCATAGGCTACAAGTCGGTTTAAAAAAGCGGGCGGTCTGGTCGCAGGCAAAGTATGACTCTTTCTTCTCGGGCGGAACCCCCCCCCTGCTGCTGCGGCAATGATGAAAAATTTACTCGCACTAGGAACTACCTAAAGTACGCCTCAGACCTTTGGTGACCATTTCTTTGCCATCTCCTTCCTGGCTGGTTGTGGAGAACCCTGACCCCGACTGGCCGTTCACAGCGCCTCCGACCACCCCAATTGCTCAGCGTGAGGATCGTCTCCAGTTTCCGATGGGGTCTAGCCTAAATGCAGTAGTCATCATCGTTATTAAGGCCGGTTCCTTATCCAGGCGGGTCTCTTTACGTATGTGTAGGTAGGTTTATACGGCTGTTTGCCACGCTGGGGAGAGAGCCAGTTCTACTCAGTAAGTCCCTGAGATTGTGCTGTCAATACTAGCTTTTCGTATGAAAAACCTAGCTGAGGCAGATCTTCGTTTATGCGTCCTATCATTGCATGTAGTCAGGGTTTGCCTCTAGGGTTTTTCCTTAATTAGTCGGAGCCAATCAGGGCCGGATTTGGGTTGCATAATTGGGGGAGGGCTGCAACCGACATCGGCAGGTGGTTAACCTCGAGATAGCGCCGCATCTTGCTAACTAGCGTCGGCCGCAGTGGGCAGCCAGGCTCGACCGACGCAAGATTGATAATCAATTCTCAACCATCACTTCTATTCACAATGCTATTGGCTGTGTTCAAAATGATTTCTTGGCTATACTGATAACTTGCCATGGTATCCGACACTTCCTTTCGTTGAGTGACATTCGTTATGTGCCCGTTACTAACGGTAGACAACAGTACATGGCCATGGCCATTCCGCTTGACTCATTATTGCCAGGCCGGTCCCTCCGGCATCGCTCCTGATTTTCATTTCCTGGCCTCCTGTTGGTCAGCGTGCTTACGTGGTAACCGTCTCCCGCCCCTTCAGTTGGGGTTTGCGGCCGCGGATCCCCGAGTCATTCTCCAGTACCGGTGGCCTGTGCGGCCTCAGGTTGGAAGCCTTGGAAGGTCCTGTGGCTTGGGCTAGACTGGAAGGAGTAAAGCCTGTGATTGTGGAGTGCAACTTCCGTTTTTGAGTCATATCTCAACTTCAAGGTACAGTACATACCTTGCAGTTTTACTAATGATCAGAGTATCTACTACGCAGGATAGATGCATCGAGTAGACAGCGGGCTATCTTGGATGTATACTTTCAATTGCATGCACCCTTTCCGCATGAAGCGTGGAAAACAGAGACGCCGAAGCATTGATAAATATATATAATCCCCACTTGTCTTATCCTACCAATCTTACCTCCATTAGACTTAGCACCGAACATCAGACATAAAGCTATCGAGGTCCGTCTCTTCCAGATAGACTCGGGTGAGATAATCAGGTCAATCTCGCAGCGATACGGGATCTTTCCTGCATAAATTGGCCCACAGTTCGCTGTCAAATGAACCATAAAGTTGTACGCCTCGGACAGGGGAGGCTCAGACCCTCCAGCTCCTTAGCTTAGACGAGTCCCGCCCGAATGCGAAATTCGCACTCTGTTCTAGATCACCGTGATGCTCAGGCTGAAGTATTTGCGACATACTAGTGTCGATGTCATCTGTGTATATTCCAAATCCTGAGGACGCTTCCGACTCTTCGCGGTTGCCTGCCTTAGAACCCAGGCGCTGTTTCCTGGACTTTGCGATCCCATAGCCTTTGTCACGGGACCCGATGAGATTCCCAAGGTCTATCCGTCTACTCTCGCGCATCCCGAAATAGAGACCGGCAACCACAAGTACCACAACCCCAAGACTGGCGGGGAGACCGATGTACATTGCGAGTCTATTGAATGACAGCTGGGGCGAGGGTTTGCGGTGCTCCGTGAGTCGGAGGTGGAGTAAAACGGTCGGTCCTTGCCGAATACTGGCTCGCTTGTCTGATACAGCATCTAGCTCAATGATATAGAGTGTCAAAGCATTCCGCTGTTTCCCTTGAAGCCAATTCTCGCGCATGTGGATATGGGTATAGCCATAGCTGTTGTCAATCCTCTCGGATGTGTATGCCGAGTCGCCCTCGGAGGAGTTCAGATATCTCAGCTCGATGGTGATGGTGGCATTCAAAGGATAAAAGTCGGCATTCCAAGTCACATAGTACGTCGCATCGACTGTCACTTCGGTACCATCCTTGGGAAGACAGAAAGGTTGGAATGGGCCATTCAGGTCGGTACAGATAGGAAAGTCATTGGGAGAAGCCGCAGTGGATCGTTTCTGGACGGCTGTGGGGGTTGCTTGGCTGCAAGCAAACTCGGTGACTAGTGTTGTCACTGCTACAATGGTTAGATGGATTCCTCTGGGTGCTAACACGTGCACTTTAATGGAACCTCCTGCGTACCGAGTTCAGTATCACCACCTGCCACAGCTCTGTTGCCTTGACAGAACATGACCAGCACTGCAAATGCCAGAATAATTCTGTGGAAGATAAAAACACAGTACTTTTTAATTTCTGCCATGATTGACAAGCGTTCACGGAAAGATTGACAGCGGTGCGATATGGATTTGATAGTATATCTATACTCGGATGATAGATCAATGAATAGTATAGTATGACTGGCGATGATTGAAGAGATTGGATACAGAGTCAAACATTGAATCCTTGGTGCTGCTCGCATTTCGATCAGCGCGGAAGGTGCAACGGGCGAGGCATGGTCCTGGCAAGAGCGAAGGTTCTATGCGGTTTGTTACCTCGAAGTATGCCGCAACAGATGCAGCCAGATTGAGTCTCCATTTACGAGAACTACTACTTGTAGCACATCAGATTAAATGGTCAATTCCAGCTCATTCTATACCTCTTATCTTAATCGAGGATTTCAAGTTGAGCTCATCAGTACCTCCTAGGATAGTTTCCTTTGAATGCCAGTGAGCACTACTCCTAAAAGGTGGTACGTCTTGCCTTAGGGAGAAACAGCACAGTCGAAAGTCATTGGTTGTATCTCTTTGTTCTGATGAAATACGATACTGTGTATGCTATTGTTGGGTTGCTGTAGGTACCCTCATCCGCTGATTGTTGTATTAGACAGAGCCACATTTGTCTCTGATTAGATACACAACCAGAGATTCGCAACCAGCTGTTGACAATCGCGAGCAATCATCAAATACATTAGGGGAAGAAGCAAAAGAGATTCCAGAAAGACAAGGAAGCGAAATCCCCGCTTCCCGCCGCGGGAGCTCCAATTAGAGTTAGGCCACCTGTCGCGGAGACTTTACTAGGTACAGTACAGTACGTACTGTCAATCTCCAGTCTGTCCGTCGTGGCTGTTTCACCTCACCTCGTCAAGTTGTTGTCAACACAGGTTGCCTGTTTCCCTCCGCTGCCTGCTGTCCGCCATCTGGTCTTTCAACCCCATCCAGTTTCTTTTCAGGGTGCGTTCATCGCATTAGATAATTCAGACCATGTATGTTCATTCTCTCCCCCTCGCCCATGGCAGTCGCAGGCAGCAAGCTTCCTCGCCATACACCTCCCCTGATAATCTACTGACCACGCGTCGTCTTCTATAGCATCATCATGCGTCTCATCCAGGTCCTCGCCCTTGCCCCCGCGCTCGCTTTGGCACAAGAACAAGTTCCCCTTGCGGACCGTTTCCAGGGTTGGCTCGACAAGGCCAAGGCTTATCTGCCAACTGCTACTCCGGTTGTGCCTGCCACTGTTGAGGAAGTCCAGAAGGTGGTTGAGCAGAAGAAGGTCCAGGCGAAGCCCGTCACGCAGTTGAACCTGACCAACTGGGAGTCGATTCTGGAGCCAGCCTCTGATCCTCAGGACTGGTTCGTCTTCGTCACCGGTGGTAACAAGACCTGCTTCGGGCGCTGTGATCAAGCGGATAAGTCATTCAACGTAAGATCGCCTCGAACACTAAAGGGAGAGGGGACATAGGCCCCCCCCCCCCCCCCCCCCCCCCCCCCGCCCCGGCCCCGGCCCCGCCCCCCACATCTCCCCTAGAAAACTCGACCTGTCCTTGGTTTTCTCGC
>WOUI01000544.1:0-18117 GCA_012184565.1 Aspergillus floridensis | reverse complement strand
TCATCATTTTAATTAGTTAGGTTGTGGGAAGGGAAAGAATAAATATGGTATTGGCCCCGGGGAGACCACCCCGCAACGGACCCCCCCCCCCCCCCCCCCCCAAAAAAAACAAGACCCTTCCAAGGTACGAGTAATGATGGCACAAGGCACCCAATGACAATTACAAACGAGAAGTCTGGGCAAGCGGGGTCAGTTGCAGTTGTGACGAAAGAATCCTAAATTATCCCTGGAGCCAACCCTAATTAACCGGAGGGCGTTATTGCCTCCCGGGGGGGTGGGCCAAATGTCCATTCCATGATCGGTCTCACCCTGACTCGTTGAGGCACTCTTCAGACTAGTGTCCATTGGGCGATACCTGCCCAAGCCATTGCCACCCGCCCAACACCACGCCGATATTCATCCGCCGTAATAGTAACACCTCGTGGATCTGTCCGATCCGCAAAACGTGTTAGTACCACCACCTGCACCGTCTGGCCCGGGGTGCCTAAACTTCGAACATCCGGTACGTCCAGGTACCACATATCTCCGCCGCCGCCGGGGTTAGTGCCCCGGTAATGCGTGAAGACCAGACGGTCGTCCTGTCGGCCATCCGCACCGTGAATCGTCAACAGGAAAAGACCGGGCTGGGCCCGCGAGTGGTGTTCCAGAGTCCAATGCTCGCAGATGAGTCCGAACTGGAAGCGCAGCGGCCCGCCCTGCTGCACTGCAATCTCCTTGGCCGCTGGTCGATAGGTGCGTGCTCCAATGCTGTGCTTCTCCGCATCCGAGTAGACCAACGGCTGCTTGGCCCCAAGAGGTGAGGCTGGATTGCCCATAAGGTATTCCTCCCAACTGATTCCGGGACGCCCGTCATCTCGGTAAAAGTCGTTTCCATTAGAGGGAAAGTGCTTGAGGCCGAATTCATCATTGGTCTCGATGAAATGGATCGGGTTGAATTGTCTTCGGTAGGGCTGACCCGGCCCCTGGACGCATCCCGCCCCCCAGCAGGTGTCGATCAGCTTCCACTGCCCATTATCAATCCGCACCACATTCCAGGCATGGTTTCCCTGGAAAAGAGGAAGCGCTGAGCCAGGAACGGGGTCCAGATACCCGATTCCCTTGCCGTGGCCACTAACCTTGCGAGATTCGAGGCCTGCCTCTGTCGCAAGGGCTTGAAAGAGGCCCGCATATCCTTCACATACCGCTAATCCCGAAGCTAGCGTCTTAGCCGGCGTCGAAGGCTGCACGCGATTGCCATAGAAGGCTTCTACGTCGTAATCGATATTATGATGCAGCCAGGTGAAGATGACACGAGCCTTGTCGGTGGGCGAGGGGAAAGGCGCCGTCAGCTCTCTAGCCAACCAGCCCAAATCGTGAGTCGGCAGAGTCGCACGCGGATATTGAGCGGCGTGGGCGTCTGCTGCTGAGAAATCCCGACATTTCAGACAGGCCGCCGTCAGTGCAGCAGCAGCATTCGGCGTTCCCGCAGTTGGGCTAGTGGCAGGCAAGCGAGGCTTGTTAGCTTGGAGTTTAACAAGATCTGGCGGGGATGGGCGTGAAGCCAGTGGAACCGGCGGAGGGCCACCGTTCGTTTCCACAGGAGAGGTAGTCCTGTTGATCGCCGAGAATCCCGCCTGCTGCAGCTTACCCAAAGCAGCGTTCGATGGAGGTGGCGGAGGTAACCTTCTGTTGGGAAGGGCCGGCCTAATCTCGCTCGAAGTATCCTCCGTGTTTGTGCTAGGTGACCTGTCGCTGCTGTTCCGGGATGGGAGTCGCGGGGGCGGTCGGGGCGGCTGAGAATATGTACTATCGGTGGAGCAGGTACTCTGGGTAGATCCCCTGCGCGCAGGCAGTTGCGGCACAGACAGGCTACTATTGCTTTTGACAGATGTGACCGAGGGTCGAGAGGGCAGTTGGGGTTGTCGTTTAGGAGGCAAGGGAGGTAGTTCCGCCTCGCCCCATGCAGGCGGCAGAGAGCGGCCTGTTCCCGAGTCGGAAGAGGCCACGGAGGTGATTGTTGCTCGGCCTATACTTGTAGTAGTTGATCGCGATATGTCTGAGGCCATCGACTCCCGGGAGGCTTTCCGGGAGGGGTTTGTAGGTCGTCGGGGTGGTAGTGCAGGGCGTTGTTGGACCTGCTGATCGGAAGGCTTGCGCACGGGCAATGGTGGGGGCGACTTGAATTTGGCCGGTGCGGGGGTGGGCATCGGCCGTGAGACTGGGCTAGGGAATGATTCATTGTAGGTAGGCGGCGGGGCTTCACTGTGAGTCCATCCATTGCTGCCAGGAGCTTCATCGATATTGGGAAGATTGAATGTCTTGGGTTTCGGAGGAGCAGCCGGGCGGATGGGCAACGGAGTGGGTTGAATCAGCGCCGGCTCACTGGCCTCGGCGCCTCCAGTCTGACCCGCTTGGGCATGTTTCAACGCCGCAATCCGTTGCTGGATAGACATGACTCGGGGTTCTTCGGCCATCTTGAACGGCAGGTGGGTGAGGAGCCTCAGATATGCACTGGAATTAAGAGATTTATAATGAGGTGAAAAACGAATGACGACTCGATGCGATTATCGTGCCAAAGAAATGGTGGACGAATGGGAGAGAGGTGGTGCCTGAGGAAGACGGATGCCGCAGTCAGGAACGCGTAGAGAGACACTCGCACAGGAAAAAGGCTGATCAGAGGAAACTGGCAGCAGGACAGTTAGGAGACAATGAAAAGAATGAAAGGGATATAGAGCAGGAAGGATGAAAGAGAGCTTAGAGAAGAAAAGATTAGCCTAGAGAGTAGAGAAAGAAAGGAAGAAATAAATGGGAGGCGATGGATTGAGTCGAGTTGGTGGTTCAGCCTTGGTCGATTGAAGTTGAAACAGCATGTG
The DNA here is from genome assembly GCA_012184565.1 of Aspergillus floridensis. Lineage (NCBI taxonomy): Eukaryota > Fungi > Ascomycota > Eurotiomycetes > Eurotiales > Aspergillaceae > Aspergillus > Aspergillus floridensis. Next base: position 15,265 of record WOUI01000544.1, on the reverse strand, counting down.
GGAGTGAGGGTGCCTGAGGCGCTGATCCCTGCCTTGCTTTTACCCCCTTCCGTCAGCCCTGTTTATGGATCGGATCCATTTATAGATATCTACACACCTACCCGTATACTTCGACACAGTAATACAGTATGAAGTTGGAATGAAACAGAAAGAGATCGCTCAATTTTCCCCTTCCCAGTATACCACAGCATTAGAGTACATGGACTCTCCTTCCTTTGACAAAAACCTGCATAATATTGCGGTCATCTCCTGTCATGAGAAACTTCTCAAACACCGTCCTTGCATCATCGGACTCCTCCACTGGCGCCATCACACCCGTCTTCGTCCTGACCAGCAACGCATCGAATTCCTTGCCAACGAGAAAGTTCCCCACCTTTCCTTCGAGCCCACAGACTCGCGCGCCCCCTAAGGTGGCCATGTAAAACCCCTCCGTGAGAGTCAACGGTTCATCGCGTCCCTGCGTCATGGTACTTCCGGCGGTCGAGACTACAAACGCGGCCTTCATCACCTCCAGCATAGAGCTTGAATATCCCCCGCCGCAGTCTGTCCCGAGTCCGATCTTGATGTCCCGCCGCAGATACTCTCGCACCGGTGCCACCATGAACACATCCATCGTCACATTCGGGATCGGGCAGTGGGCAATCCCGCAGTTCAGCTGCGCCATCTGATCAATCTCCGCATCAGAGGGGTAGATCGCGTGGGCGAGGATGCTGCGGTCGTTGAGAAGCCCCAGCCGTTCGTAGAGCTCCGTTTCACTCGTGTCATTGGGGAAGAGGGTCCGTGTGAACTCCACCTCGCCGCGTGACTCGTTGAAATGGGTTTGAATTGGTAGGTCCGGGTGGCGGGCTGCGAGCTGTCCCAGCTCGTGGAGAAGCTCCTCCTCGCAGCTGATGGCGAACCGGGGCGTGATCACCGGAGTGACTAGTTCGTGGCCAGGGTCCAGATCCCGGACTTTTCGGATGAACGTTTCCGTGTCTGTGATCGATTCAGCAGTGGAGCTATCGCGGTACCAGTCTGGTGCGTGGCGATTCATGTTGCATTTGCCTATCAATGCACGTTGGCCCTGAGCGAGACAGGTTTCAGCCAGAATCACGGACGCCTCGGCGTGACGCGACCCATAGTAACAGGCAGTCGTGACGCCCTGCTGGAGGCCTCCTCGGACGCACACTGAGTAGAGCCGTCGTGCATAGTGTGGATCGGCCAATCTAGCTTCGTGGGGGAACGTGATTTCCTCTAGCCATTGTAAGAGAGGAATGCCTCGGCCAGTGCCGCGTTGGGCCCACTGTGGAGCGTGGGTGTGAGTGTCGATAAAGCCGGGAATGAGAAATTCAGTTGGACCAAGGATGGTCAAGCGGTACGTAGCTGGATTCAGGTCGTGATGCTGCACCAGCAGTTGTGAAATGGTGGCTGCTGGCGTGGACGGGTGGATACCTTGGATGATGCCGGTCGGGTTGACAATGATCACCGTGTCGGTGAGGATCACCAGCTCAGTTGAACTGATGGTATGAATCAGTGTGCCATGGAAGACCTGAGTTCGTGCCAACTGCTTGGCCATGGCGAAGAAATTCCAATGGCGAGAGATGTGACGGCGGTGGTGATGGAGATAAAAGATAAACTTATTGGAGGTATGACAAAGAGGGAACAAACGAGGGGTGCCATGTTATCTAGCGGGGTAACCCCTGGCTCTATTCTACACATAAAGTTTCCCCAGCAACGCCGAAGCTCCAAATACATTATAGGGTATAATAGGTCGCCATTTCCTCCTGAAACCAGTCATAAGAATAGAACAGTTGCTCTGCCAATTGGGGATCGATTACTGGCACCATTCCGGACGCATCGACCAGCAGAACGTCGTCAAGTACCGGTGCCATCGGTACCGGCGGCGCCATCAAAACATGCTGCGGCTGAGGAGGCAGAGACTGCTCCAGGGCCAACAAAGGTGGAGGCGGAGGGGGGGGTTGAATGAGATGTTGTTGTTGTTGTTGTTGTTGTTGTTGTTGTTGCTGCTGCTGCTGCTGTTGCTGCTGTTTTTGCACCTGTTGCTGCTGTTGTTGCACCTGTTGCTGCTGCTCCTGCTGGTATGCGAAATGGCTAAAGATTGTGGTACTCTGATTGCGAAATGATTCCGCCAATCGCTCGACTCCTGGTCGACGCTTGCCGAACTCCTCTAGCACAACAATAACGGCCTGAATGGCACGCCGCATCGCTCGCTCTTCGGGCTGCCACGGTGCCACTAGACCCTCACGGACGGTTTGCAGGTTGTGATTCAAACACCACAAGATAGTGATCCCAGCAAAGTATATCTGACTGAGAGTCAACCAGATCCACTTAAGCTTTCCTGCCGAGTAGCTGTCCCAGTACGAGCGGAGGACCTGAATACTGGCATCCCCGCAGCTTACAATGCTAGCCGCATCTGGCGTTGGGTTTCGTGGACTTGGGCGGTACATGAGAAGCAAAGTAGTCGCGTAAAGGTAGTCATAATAGCTGGTCGAGTAGAGCAATGCCGGTGGATATACTGGGGCAGCCCGACGCCACTCGTCCAGCTCTTGACGAAAGTGCCCAAGCGTGACTAAGACCTCAGAGGAGGGTGGTGGGGGCTGATTATTGTATACTGCGAGAGTAAGTACGCGAAACAACAAAAGTAGCCCATCAGGCGAGGATATGACCTACAGTAAGAATAAAGACGGGAGAAGATCCGCCGGAGACGCACGACCTGCAAGGGAATGGTCATAGCGCTGGCCCCGGGGGCTTCAGACCAGTCATCGTTGAACTCTCGCGGCAAACCCACTGAGATGTCCTCGTCTGCGATACCTAACGGCCGCCCAAGGGTGCTTGCAATTAGCCGGTCCAGGTTATAAAGACTCCAGAATGCTCGTTTCGCCATTTCCTCGTCGACCAAATCTCCCACGGGCCGAGCTTTGTGTAAGCCTAAGCTGATAGCCAAGCGAAGAGCCGTCCCCAGCAAATGCCATACGCTCGGGCCACTCGTGGCGAACATAGTATACAGTGCCATGCTCAGCAAAGCTCTCACGGCCGCCAGGTCTTCGTTCTGTAGTGCCGACGAGAGGGTCTCAGTGCCAGCCTGATAGAATTCTACAGCTTTGGATCCATCACCCGATCCGATCAACAAGGCGGTCGCAATGGTGATGTGATACGAGTTATGAACTTCGGGAGCAGGAACTTCGCCTGCATAGATGCGGCGCATATTCGTGAAGAACTCCGTGCGGTTGAGGAAAGGGTACTGATAGCCCATACTATCAAAGTACTGGGACGCAACTCGCTCCGCTTCATCCAACGAGGGAAGCCGAACCACCCGGGGGGCAGACGCGGCGGGTCGGGCGACTGAAGGGCGGCGGTGTTCCAATTGATCCCGGAAAATTTCGCCCACGTTGGGTAACTCTGTACCCACGGTGGAGGAGTTCGGTGGTGAGCCGCTGCTGGATACGGCCGCTGCTGTAGGGGTGGTGGTCGCGGTGGTGGAGCGCGTGGGAACCTCGCGCGCCATCATCATGGCGGGGACCTGATACCACCAGTCCGGATCGGCCTCCCCATCCAATTGGGCCCCTGTAGGCCGTTCCGCGACCGAGATACCCGTCTTACGGCGTATGACCTCCTCCAGCCATCGGACCCTGTTCTGCAAAGTCTCCAATTGATCGCGGGGCACGGAGGCTGCGGCGACCTGAGGACCTGGTGGGGGGATGGTACAACGAACGCCGGCGCGCGTGCAGGCAGAGCAATTGGGATATCTGAAATCACATTTCTTCTTTCTCTTCCGACAAAAGTCGCAGGCAGTCGAGACTCGTTTGCTGCGAGGTGGAGGAACAGGGGAGACCGAAGCTTGGGATCGAGGTATGTGTGGTGGGGGAAGTGCATGTTGCGGTTGCTGTTGCTGCTGCTGGGATAACGGAGGCGGAAGAGACGTCTGTAAGGAAGGAGAGACAGCGTATGAAGGCGCAGCAGGAGTAGTGGTATTCGCTGGAGGAGCACGGGACGTATGGGAGGGGATTGGCAGTGGATCGAGACGAAATTTGCCCAGCTGGTGTCGGAAGTCGGGGTCACGATTCGTCATGGTGCCTGTAGAGGAGCAACAGACCAGGGAGGGCGGCTCGGACCGCAGGCCATACCGGGACGACAGCGATGTCTCCTGTAATGGTGCTTGTGATTTAGTTATCTGGGAAGAGGATTGAAGATTAAGAATTGCAGTCCTGAAGGGTGTGTGGGTGTGGTTAACAGGCGATTGTTGAGGATGCAGTGAGCGAGCGAGCGAGCGAACGAACGAGAGGGAGAGAGAGTGAGAGAGAGAGAAAGAGAGAAGAGAGAGAGTTGGGGAAATATTAACTAAGCTAATTCAATAGCCAATGTTTGCTTGCTGTGGCTTTGGGGAAGCAGAGGGGAGGCTGTGGGGAAAGATGCAATGGTTCAGAAGGGCTCTCTGCACCAGCCGCCGCTTAGCGCCGGTCGGGGATCTCCGCCAAGCCAAGTCCATGCTTGCTTGCTTTGCATGACACAACATAGCACACAAACAGAACAAAATCACAATGTTGATCATCTTTATTAATGACCCTCTCTACCTCTGTATGCATACAGTACATACAGTACATATTCAATCTATGTTCTGTACTGCAGTCCCGAGTCCTACAATGTCGATCCGATCCATCTATCTATGTACATAAACTGACTAACTAACCACACAACACGGTCCAAGAGGAAGCCCATTCGGTATCATTCCCAAGTCCCTTTGGCAGGCCCAAAGTAACCTGCTGCAGGCAAGGGTAGATAAGGAGTGCCACGAGCATCCGTGGTTTGATCATACACCAGATTCCCCCACCAGTTCAGTTTGCCCGCCGGCAGGGTGATGCAGAAGAAAATAATGACCGTCGCAACGGCGACTCCGGCATCGAGGGCAGCAGACAGCACGTAGTCTAATCTGGTTAGTTGATAACGATACCAGAACAAGATTGCAGGATCCAAGGGTAAACGCACTATACTTAGACCACCAGGCCGGTTTCCGCCGCTTCAAGATTCCATTGAAAATGACATTGACCACCCACCAAGATGAGAAATTGATGCCAGTCGCGGGAGGAACCAGGCTCATGGCGCCGAAGGCTACCGGCCAAGAGAGATAATTGAATTTCTTCCACCGCCGGCCCAACAGCCACGTGAGAACCACTACCACCGGACCGACCAGGAAGAACCATAGCAGGTTGCCGTAGATGTGGCCTGGGGAAAAGTTCCGTTCGGGTCCCAGGGCTCCTGGCAAGGTCGAACCCCAAAGATTAGACCATATGCTTGCAAAACGTGGTGCTTGCGCAACACATGTGCGCAAAAGTAACCCACGTGGGGAACAGATCGGACTTACCCCAGATCAAGGAGGAGGAGTAGGTGACCGCCCCATGCGGACAACTAAACCCCCCTGCGGCTTGAGGTGTACACACACTGTGGATCCGTGTGATCATGAACACCGTCACACCGCACTGCACCACGGCTCCGATGAGCGTGGCCATTCCCTGTGCAATGAAGAGCGTCCGGGGCGCAATGTGGAGATAATGAGCCAATTTCATATCCGCCACAAACCTGGAGCAGACTTAGATCAGCCTCGATTCGATATTCAGTCTTCAACTGGAGCCAAAGGACTTACTCCAACCCTTGCGACACGGCTACATAGCCGTAGAACTTGAACGTCATGTTTGCGACCGGGCGACCGAGGAACGCATACCCGCCGACAAACTCGGTGATTAGATTGAGCTGGTTGCTGGAGATATTGGTTACGGCCTTGATGATTCCCACAGGAATAAAGTAAATGATGGGGAGAAGAAACGCCACCAGCACGGCCCATGCCGGCAAACCAGTCCGCCAGACCTCGTTGGTCGTAATGCTCAGCACAAACATAAGAACGGTGACGGCAGCGAACCACCACCAAGGAACACCCTTGTAGGTCCCCATGATCCGAGAATGGACATCCTTTTGATCACGCCCTTTCCACTGTTCAATCAGATCCTTTCCATGGTACAAAGCCACATGGAAGAAGATCCCGGTGAGGTTAGCAAACGCAATGCCATACGTCAAAGCGTACCCGGCAGGCAAAAACATGGGGGAGTAATCCCGGTAAGCGTCTACATTGAAGGACCCATCCGGGTTCATTACACGGGTGGTGTTGTAGGTCTTGCCGGTGTTGTCAAAGGTGTTCGAGTTGAGGATGGGTAGATAAGCCGAGTACCAGGTGTTGGTGTAGTAGATAATCGGACAGATCACCCAGTAAAACAAGACGAACGAGCCCATGACATTGAGACCCGCCCAGAAGGGCACCAAGAGTGGGCTTTGGTTCGCATAAACGACCTGGGCCCAGTCGAAAGTCAACAGGGACATTCCCAGCCCCGTCACCTGACCAAATAGCTGGTTCACGACTACATTGTCGGGCACAATCCAACAGATGAAGCTGAAGGTGCTGAGGGCGGAGAAGAGGTAGCCCGGAGCAAAGTACCAGATGGCCCCCAAAACAAAAACAATCAGGAAGAAGCGGAGTCGGCTAATGATCCACCCGTCGGCAACGAGATTTTTGCGCGAATGCAGGGTCGAAAGTAGGGCTGCATTTGATAGCACCTGCGGCCAGATCATGGTTGCCGGGCCCACTAGCCAGCGCGACGCCATGCCGGCCAGGCCAAACCCGAACAGTTGACTCGTGATCACCAGCAAGATTTCGAATCCGCCCTGTGAAGGCATACCGTAGAATTTGACCATCGCCTCGATCATCTGAGTGGCTGCCGCTGACCCGAAGGAAACATTGGCCATGATCGTGATCAGGGCATGCTCCTTGATGTTGAAATGGCGGTCCGGATTCATCCAGCCCAGCGGCACCCACTGTGCCCAAGCGCATCCGATCGGATAGGCCAGCAGCTGTGCGACTAATGCACTGATGGTTACGCTCGGCTGTCGCAAGCTAAAGAATTGGTTTAGACCGCTTCCTACCTGCAAGAATGGGAGGGGCAGTCGTCAGCGATTGGAGCCCTCTGGTGGCTATCCCTGTAGCTGTGCCAAGGGAGAGAGTGCGCATAGTACATGTACGTACTATGGTAAAGACAACACCAATCACCCACATGCGCGCCGTGTTGACCGGTAAATTCTGATCGTCGACCGGCCGGACGACCGCACGGACCTCTGGGAAAGGCGAATCACCCGCTTCATAGGGGAGGATTTCTTCGGCATGGTAGTCACTCAGCACGCTGGTAATCTCGTTTAACGAGTCTAACGGGGGTTGTTCCTACGAGGCAGAGGACGGTCAGTGTTACATGCAAGGGCGATCCTCTGATTGGAGAGTGAACGATATATGTCAGATCGGGGTCGGGGTCTGTGACCGTCTGTCATCTGTATGCGGGTGTCGTGCGACAAGCGATGGTGGGGGAGCGAACGACCACGTGGGGAATGAGGGGAAAATATGACCACAATAATGAAATGTGACTCTGTGCGTGGACTTTGGGAAATTGATTCGATTATTATGGGTCTAGCCCACCTGGATCGTTGATGAGTTCTTTTCATCCGTCATCGTGTCCTGTCCTTGTCTAAGTGGCCCCCGTCGCTTGCCTGTTTGCCAGGGAGAGAATTTGAGGGGAAGACTATCCGATCGGCTAAGAAGTATAGAAGCTGAATGCGAAACAGCCTTTCGGATCTGACGAAGCGAAGGAACAGTCAAGCTGTCTGCAGAATTGGCAGAATTAGGAATGAGGAGGGGGTGGAGGGGGGGCTCTCTGGCTGGTCCGAGAGTCGCTGGACACCTTGGGCCGAGAAAACAGTGGAGTGCACCGAATCACCGATACAGACGATAATAGCCTAAGCCTCTCCGTACCGGGCTAAGCCGCCACTAATAGTGCCCTGGATTTCCAAAGGGAGTAATTTTGGAAGCAAGTCAAGCGGGACTGACACGCTGGTGTGGTTTCGAGAACATGTGGAGAGAGGAGTTGGGGAGAGGTTCAAGGAATTCGAGACTAAAGATGATGGATTGTTTCTGTTTTCCTGCTGCAGTCAGGGTCAATGGCAAGTGGAATAAGAAGAGCAAATCCCGAAGCGAGGGAGACTCGAGACAGTGACGTAGTTTCTTCTCCCAGACACCGAAAGTGAAGGGGAGACCAAAAAAAAAGGGGGGCCGCGAGAAGTACTAAACCAAGGGAAAACTTTGATCCCAAAACTTGTCTAACTCCATGTGTATAGTAGGGATGCCGACGCCCGAGAATGATACGGAAGGCGGGTTCTCAGTCCTACACCTAGACTAGACCAGATACTCATACTCAAATCTCCACCTGCATCTCCACTCACTATCTACAGTGCACTCCTGCCTCTGGTCCCTTCGGGTCACTCGACTTCGTCGTCTTCCTGCCAAGAGGTGCTCTAGACTGCCACCAATGCAATTGAAGGGCAATCCATCCCTAGGGGTTTCGACGGTTCGATCAGCTTCCATCACTATTTGATCACTTTCTGCTCCGGGAGCCAAAATCGCGGCCGTCGTGGGATTCAAGCCACGATCGGAGTGCCGTCGATTGCAAGTGCCGTGATATGTCATGACATCCTTACAAGGGTTTGTTGATGAGGGGGCTGGTTGTGACCCAGGTGGGGTGCTTGCCGTCTCTTTCTGCCCATCATCATGCATAGGAGTTACCCGGCAGAGAGCCCTACTTTAGTCCCCTATACTTTAGTCCCCTATACTTTAGTCCCCTATACTTTAGTCCCCTATACTTTAGTCCCCTATATTTCCATCTCCCTGATTAAACATATGATGCATATATAATCATTATTTACATATCCAGTCCATGCTCTACACAATTTAAAATCGGACATAACTCGGGCACATGGTATGAACTGGCGTTACTCTCTTTCGGTCCCCGTCCCAGCACATACACGTACTCGTCATCATCGACCAAGTTTGGGGCAGCGAAACGCGCAAGGAATTGGCACGGACGTTGACCGGTTTGCCACGCAGCGTACCGAAATCCCGCTCTCTGTGAAGCCCAAGAACCGCAACCTAGGAAATTTAAGGTCTTGGGTTTGCAGTAGGGGCTAATACTGCCAAGTTTACCGTCGGCTTACCGTTGCTCATTGCTGTTACAGGAAATGCTCGAGGGTGGTTTTGGAAGGGAACGGTGCGCAAGATGACATCAGGTCAGGGGGGAACGCGGAGAAAGGCACGGGGCACTAGAATCGGAGAACAGGACAAGCGATAGTCGAAAACAATCCAGACCTTTCTCCGTGCATCGGCACAGTCTAGATGCTACGGTTATGATGACAATAACGGTTGTTCAGCAACCCTATGTCTGATTGCGCATCATCGGACCCTCATCCGCTCACGGCGTCCATGGCCGCGATGAGGCGGAGAATGCACGGGATGGTTGAATACTTCGGGGGGGGCGGTGGCGGGAAACAAGACACCGACACGGAGAGATGGAAATAGAGAGAGAGGGTTGGCTGGAAGAGTCAAGTTCGTATGGTTCGAAGTTTTGCCATTCCTCGACTGGGTCCCATTCTCGTAGGAAGGAGGAACCACCCCAACCGGCCTATGCAGGTCTCGTTCACGAATGATTGACTGGTCGAATGAAGGTGTTGTAGATACTCAGTAGCGATTCCACAGTCTAAGGACAATAAACTTGGGAGAACCGTGACCGTCCTCTGTTGTAGATGTAAATCAGCGGATCGTTCCGGTCGCTGATCGCATCACGTTTGCAGGTCGGAAGGTTGGTTGCTTCACAGCCTGAGGCAGAAATGGCTGGAGAGTGGAGCAGTAGATTTCGTGGCTGTTTTTCAGTCAGCCTCAATTGAATAGGTAGTTATTCATAAGATGTTGTCTAACTACTAGTACTGTTGAATTGTTGACATAATCTGAAAATAAGGTAAGATACTCACAAGTATAAGTAATAAATATTCTGAATAACTTTTAAGTTGATTGACAAGGTATCTGTACTCCGTACTTGTGTTTGACCGATCCTTAATCATCCTACGTAAGTTAAGTTTAGTTAGTTCAATTAATTAACAACAGCCTGTAAAGACTTTTGACAAGCCTCAGCGGACAACTCAAGTTACTCAGTACTCTAGGCCAGCTCTCTCTCTCTCTCTCTCTCTCTTTGTTTTTTTTTTTTTTTTTTTTTTTTTTTTTAGTCTTTTTTCTTTTCACAGGCTGAGCCCGACCGGGGAATCATCAAGTGGCGCTTGACTGCAAGGGGAATCCGAGCCGGGCTCTCAGTTGGCCTGTTGGGTTCTGGCCGTCCGCCTACAGGCGCAGATGAGGTCAGATCTGGAGCGAGCTAGTGGGAAAGCGCCTTCCCTGCCTTGGTCACGACCCGGATTTCCCACTCCATGAAACCGGAATCTTCAACCTGATCCCAGTTGACTCGTGGGTAAGTGAGTGTTAATGTGCGAAGTGACTGATGTGACTGACTGACCTTTTTCAAATGGCGATCCATCCATCCATCCATCCATCCATCCATTATCCATTTTTTCGCCCCCCTCCTCCCTTTTGCAGACTGGTGGTGGTCTATTTCATTTCTCCTCTCCGTAATATTACACTGGGGCCTTTTCATTTCCTTTTTTATTTGCTTATCTTATTAAATGTAATCATCTCTCCATTTATTATTATTTTCTTCTTTTTTTTCAGGAATGGTTTTGGGTGTTGGCTTACCGAGAACCATTCATTGATCATGATCCAATATAAAGAATGAGGCGTCCAGGGCAAATCACCACGGGCTAAAACAGGCGAGAAGTCAAGGGCAACATTCCCGATCGATAAAATTGACTGATTGACTGATTGATTGATTGATTGCATAATTGATAATTGACAATTGATATAATACTGGAGGCTAGTGCCTTTTTTTTTTGCGCCTCATATAGGTGGTGATTGCATGATTTCTGTTATTATTCTCTAACTGGTGTATGGGGAGTACCATTCAATCATCATTATCCTCGTCATCATCATCATCGCTGCTTTTTCTTGCTCCTCCTCTTCATTCGTGTTCTCGTATACTACGCTAAAAGGATCCACGGACTGGCGGCTGATCGACTTACTTTTACTTGCCTACTTTTCCTGCTTGTTTACCTACCACACTGCACCACCTGTCTACCACCACGGCTACCACCACTACTAAGTACTACCTTCTTAGTACTGTAGTAACTTTCCCTATTCAAAAAGGCCAGACTTAGTCAGGATCTTACTAATTTCTCCCCCGCGGCTGTCGGGCTTCGCTTCCGTCCAGTGGTTGGTCGATCCGGTCTTCTGACGGCTCACTGTTGACGTCGGTGGTGTAGTTTGTCTGTGTCTGTTCCTTCTAACCTCCTTCCTTACCTTTACCTTGCCTCGACTCTCTCTCTCTCTTCTCTCCTACCTACGACTCGACTCTCTCTCGACTCTCTGGTTTCTATCCACTCCATCCATTCCCAAACTAAACCTCTATTCTTTTTCTTCATTGATTCTCTTTTCTAATTTTTCTTTTTTTTGTCCCCTCCTTTCCCCCCCTCTTTTCCCTACGAACGCAAGTAGTCGGAAACAGAGGATCCTCTGCTTGCCATCCCCACCGTCCCACTTCTCTTTCCATCTGTCTCTATAAGCCACTTTCGCCGCCTCGCCCTTCTTCTTTACCCTCTCCCTCTCACTCATTTTTTCTACCTTTACATCCTATTTGTTCTTTTTCTTCTAGTAATTACCTGTCTTGTATCAATTTCCTCCCCCATTGTCGCCTCAAAATCTAAAATCTCTCTCTCCTCTCTTTCTCCTCCCCTCCCCCTCGTCCTCTCTTCCTACATATAGCCGCTGTTCATCCATGTGTGGTTCAGCATGGATCTCAACAAGCGGCTCTTTCGCCTCGACATCGAGAACAAGAACCAAGCACCACCACTCAATTTCACCATGGTCACAACTCCTCCAGATGAGGATGGAGATGACGAACTAAACCACATAAAACTCCGCGAAGAATCATCGAAACCGTCGCAGATCGATGTCACACAGCGCGCAGACACTGTCGCAAATCGGCAGCCGCTCGACCATGCTCTGAGTCGCATCTATCGACTCACGCCTACTCCGACCGTAGTGTTGGACGCTTCTTTGCAGGTCGTGGAGGTCTCGGATTCACATCTGTCTTTTGCGGGCTTGTCCAGGGATGTGGTACTTGACAGCTTCATCTGCGATATCTGTCCCCGTGTCATTCCAGCCCTCGATATCGCCACATTGTATGGTGCGCTCCGAGCAGCAATCACGTCGCGGGACATACAACTGGTCGACAACATCCACTTGGACGAACCGAACTCGTACTACTCACTTCGCATAACACCGATCTACGAGAATAGCACTTTCCTCTACATGGTACTCGAGGCGCACTCCATAGTCAAGAAATTCTCCCACCCTACCAATAATCACCACTCCTATGTTAATGATACTTACAAGGTGCTGCTGGACACTGTCAAGGATTACGCCATCTTCATGCTGGACACGCGGGGCAATATCGTGACGTGGAATTCCGGTGCCGCCATATTAAAAGGATACAGCGCCCGGGACATTATCGGAAAGCACTTCTCCACATTTTACGGGAAGGAAGACCGACTTGCTGACAAACCGGGAAAGGAACTGGTTGTCTGTCTCCGAGAGGGGAAGGTTGAAGACGAAGGTTGGCGGTACCGGAAAGATGGATCGCGATTCTGGGCCAACGTTTTGATCACTCCGATGTATGAGTTCGGCCGGCACATTGGTTTCACCAAGGTCACGCGTGATTTGACCGAGCGCAATGCGGCGGAGGCACGCATGATCGCGGCTTTCGAGGAGTCATCCAAGCTGAAGACCGACTTCTTGGCCAACATGAGTCACGAAATCCGTACACCCATGAATGGAATGCTTCTCGCGCTCACGACCCTCATGGAAGCGGGCTTGACCGAGCGTCAGCGTGAGTACGCTGCTATTATTGAGGACTCGACTTCGCTTCTACTGCAGGTCATCAATGATGTCTTGGATTACTCGAAATTGTCGTCTGGCTCTTTCTCATTACATCCTGATGCGTTCAGTATCGACAATGTCACCGGGGCTGTTGTGCGCAATTGCAAAAGCACTTTAAAGCCCGACGTGGAGCTGAGCAGTTATATCACCCCGGGCTTTCCTTTGCAGGTTGAAGGTGACCCACTGCGGTATCGTCAAGTACTCCAGAATCTGGTGGGAAATGCAGTCAAATTTACCGATAGCGGATATGTTAAGATTTACACCTCTTTCGCTGAAGACCTGGCCGATCCGACTGTATTCGAGGTCACCACGGAAGTCTTCGACACGGGAGTGGGAGTCCCAGAGGATGCGCATAGCTCTCTGTTTACGCCGTTCACTCGCTTTGCTGACTCGAACACGAGAAGATATCAGGGCACAGGTCTTGGTTTGTCAATTTGCAAGAGCTTGGCAGAGCTAATGGACGGTAGCGTGGGATTCCGACCGAATCCCGAAGGCCGTGGCAGTGTGTTCTGGATGACGACAAAGATGCGTCGGGTGGATATCAAGGTACCATTGAGGACTTTCAGTCCTCTTGTGGAAAATGTCGAGGATGTCGAAGCCAAGATTCGGGCTCTTGCACCCCAGAAGTACGTGCTGCTTGTTGAGGACAACCTGGTCAATCAAATGGTCATGCTCAAGCTTCTTAAGAGCATGGGCTTTGCACGGGTTGATGCTGCATGGGATGGAGCGGAAGCAGTACGACTGGTGAAGCAACAGCCATTTGCTTACAACCTAATCCTCATGGATATCAACATGCCGATCCTCGATGGCGTCGAGGCCACTCAACAGATTCGGCAAATGGGCTTGGACGTCCCGATCATCGCGCTCACCGGCAACGCGCTCAAGGGTGACGCGGAGATGTACATGGCCAAGGGCATGAGTGATTACATCGGAAAGCCGATCCATCGCAAACAGCTCACGCGGCTGCTCTGGAAATGGATGGGCACCTGATAAGATGTCGACAAGTTTACTTTGCTGCTGTTCTGACCTGTTGTCTTTCTCAACAAAACAAGCGCGCAGCCAATCCGATCGCTTTAGACCTGGCACCTGCGAATATGCGGGAAGGGCTCGTCTCAGTTCATGGATGCACTCAAGCGAAGCAGCAGCCCAGACAAGAACCCTTCTGAGGTTTCTACGGCCACGGCGTGAGAGCTTCTCGCTCCTCGCTCCCTTAATTGCCGTTTCCACTGTCTACCAGCAACGCTGTCGTTGCAATGTTGCTGTATGAAGCAACTAGACAGACATGCTAAATTGATGAGTAATGACCAGCTCATACCACAAGGATCACCTTGCGAGCGAACTCTTCCGTGAGCGCTGGAGCGCTGCCATGAGAAGCATGCGTGCTGCATGCATGACTAGCCATGACTGTGATTCCTGGCACCGAACGTTTCCTGTGATGACACCTTGCAAGCGGGGCATATACATACTCCCCGACTGGCCATAATCAAGACTTTACACAATAAGTAACATATATACTGTACGCCATATTGTGTTCATCTAACAATAATGATACATCTGCGTGAACAAAACCTCATTGCCGGTCAATGGGTTGAACAAATGACATTGAATTCTCACTTCCCCAGTACAGAGTGCACACTATACCATAATTCCAGCCGATGAGTTCCCCCCACATTGGAGCCCTATGACCTCCCACGCGGCATCGGCATCAGTCCTAAATAGAAACGACCGATCCCAAGTCCCCACAACCGGACTAATTCCCATCCCTTTCACATAGTCTAGTTCCCACGACTCGTTCCCAAAATTCAACAAAGCGCCACACCCGAAGACCCACTACCTTAATTCAGATGAGGAGTGACCCTGGAGAAGTCAAGTGGGCCCCCGGCCCCCCTTGACTGTGATCTTGAGTAATAATGAGATAATTATTATGAAGAAGGTAATAATATCCGATAATAACATGCAATATACTTGAGTAGTATTCAGATTCATGGATCCCTTCCCCCACAAGCGTTCCACCAGCCGGGCTGCATCAGATTTAGAACCACGTGGGGCTTGTCTTCCTACGAGCATATGAATTGGCGGAGGCTACTGTATCTACTGTAATAGAAATCGCTGAACTGGAGTTGCTTACTTGGATAGGCATTCATCTTCCTGGATCTGTGTGGGTTGATGCTACTTTTCAATTTTATTCATTTGTAAAATTTATCGCATCTCAAAGCCCTTTTTCCTCCTTGGGTGATGGAACTTGAAATACTGGTGGGGTGAGTGTTTATACGTGGGGTGGGTGGGGTAGAAAGGGGGGTGGGAGGGGTG
>WOUI01000543.1:0-18160 GCA_012184565.1 Aspergillus floridensis | reverse complement strand
CTGGTTGGCTTGGGGGGGTGTGTGAAATTTTGTGTTTTTTTTTGGTTTGGGGTGTGGGATGGGAATTAGTTTGGCAGTTGGGTTTTTTTTTTTTTTTTTTTTTTTTTTGGCGGGGGGGTGGGCTGGAAGTTGCCCAAGTGTAGTCATTTGCATTAACTTGGAGATGTATGAGATATACTATGTACAGGTGCTGTAGTACATGGCCTCGCTATGTAATTGCAGTTTCGCAGGGTGCTTCAAATTGACTCGATCCAGTCAAGCGGTTTCTCCCTGAGACATTGATATGCCATCTATGTTTTGCTGAAAATCATGGCCGAACCCTCGGCAATGTGATGGCGTATTGTAACTTTGGGCAGCTCGACCGAAACTCACGACGGGCGACGTTATCCGATTGAGATAATCAAAACCTTATCCTCGACTACCCTGTTTGACAGTTGTCGGGTGGGGAGATAGAAAATCATCTATAAGATCGCCCAGAGGTGCATGCCAAGCAGAGCGTAGGGACCTCCTTTCCATCATATCAGAAAGCCTTACGTGCTCCAAGTTGTGGTTTATGTTAAATATGACCTCATGGATTTCCACAGACAAGATGCATGGAGCCCCTCTTCCGACCCGTCATCCTAAATGACCAACCATTGGGCAGTGACTTGCTGCGCAGATCGGATATCGCCGCCAAGAGCGTAAATGCTCTGCAATGCCACCGCGGCTTCCCGCGAAAAGTCCTCCACAAATGGCGCAGGTTCATCGACTCCCGCGCTAGCATCGGCCATGACAACATCGCTGCCGTCTATCAACCCCGTGCTCTGTCGCGAAGCAGGTTTAGACTGCGCTTGGATCTGCGTGCCTATATCGAGCACGCGCTGGTACCCTTCGGCTGCCAGATGCGCGAGCCCCAGCGTGTGCCAGACGCGGGCAAAATTGAATTCCATCTCCTGGAGCTCGGATAAGAATGTTCCCGGACGTTCGCGGACCCGTCGGTACTCCTGCATAAAAGATAGTCCCTGCATGATGAGGTAGTGTCGGTTCTCGGATTGCCGTTTCAAGGACTGGTGGATGTAGCAGAGGGCGATTGACAGCAGGACCACGGGGTTCTGGTCATCCAGCGCGTAGGCGCGGAAGAAATAGTTCAGAGCCGGATAGAAACTGTTACCCGAGTACAAGATATGCCCGTACAATACTATCAAAGCAATATCCATTTCCTCGGCGTTGATGGCCTCGCCCGTGACCTCGTCGCGGGTCGACAAGGAGGCGCGCTCCTGGTAGATCGACTCTCGGGGCCTGTTCGGTCGGGCTCCCGCGATGTTCTCGGGTAGGGTGAAGTCCATCGCCTTGATTTGGCGCAGCATGAACTTCATATTTGGAGAGGAATGGAAGAGGGACCGCTGGGGGTCGCCGATGAGACGGCTTAGCATGGCAAACAGGCGATAGGTGTCTGTCACGAACTGGTATTCTTTGATGAACCAACGCGCCTCGTTTGTGAGGGTTTCTTCATCCTGCATGCGAAGAGCGCAGGCTGAAGGCTTGGTTAGTGTTGAGTCGAGAATAGGGCACGGACAGACTCACTAAACCAACAGACATGGATCATGCGGGTACAGGGCCTCGAATGATACCAAACGCTCGCATCTGCAGCGGCTGCAAGCGTATCATAAGCTTCATCAGACTCACCTTGTGCCGCCACGTAGAGGGCATACTGCAGAAACAGATCAAGCCACTCCTCAAAGCTGATTCCATGGTAATCAGTGGGGACAGTACCCTGCAGTGGCTCTTCCGTGATGTTTCCTAGGCACATGTCAGTTTGACAGCACTGAAGATAGGCGGGGCGGGTTCGTACCTAGCGATTCATGAAGGCGACCTGCCATCTCTTCCATTTCCTCCATGAGGGTCCGGCCCTTGCCCTTCTTCCTCTGTGCCTCTCGCGAATACCCCAAGAAGGTCATGTGGCGTTGAAGCGGATAGAAGATCCGATTGGAGCGAAACTCGCGCAAGAGCGCATCGGCAATGTCTAGCCAATCTTCCATGGCTTCGTCATTCCCACCTTTTACTGCTTCATGCAACTGGAGCAGCTTGCCGTAGAGGAAGTGCACATTACTTCTTCTCTGCCCTTCATCGGGCTCGGCCTGCTTTCTGCTCACAACTGGTGCGGCCGGAGTGGTGAGAACGGCGGCCGGTGGCATTTCAGGAGAGGGAGACTCTGACACGACCGGGGCAGCACCCGACTCCGCTAGGCGAAACTCCATCGCTAGCTGCTCCAGCCTCGTGTCTTTCCGTCGTCTATTGCTCCGAGTTTCCTGTCTCCCAAGAAGAACTGCTTCGTTGACAAATTTTAAAGCCTGCTCGTTCATTCCAATCTCTTCATACAGTCGTGCAAGCTGGACTCTTGAGTCGATGTGTTGAGCATCATATTCTGCCACTGTGAGATAGCAGTTCTCTGCATCTTCAAGTTTGCCCAGTAGCCGGTAGCAATCACCGACCGCCATGAAGAAGCTGGCGTCTGCATACTCATTTGTCTGTTGCAACGGTGTGTAGAATCTCAGCGCTTCTTGGAGCAACCCAACTTCCTTGAGAGCATCGGCAACCTCGCGGAACAAATCACCATAGTCGTATAGTCGAGCGTCCTCCGAGGTGTCTTCTGGGTCCAGCCATTCGAAGTGTTGTAACGCCTCATCTTTGTGGTCGTATCCCATTTTGAGTCGGAAAAGACCGAGCTTTATCCGGAGTTCCAGCGGTAACCCCAACCCATACGAATCGCGGTGCCATCGTCGCGGGATATATCCATCCGTCTTAATTCGTCGGGGAGAATCATCCGCATCCCATTCGCGGTCGTCATCGTCGAAATCTTTCCACATCGTGTCATGTTTCCGGCCCAGCAGCCATCTGGAGAGGGTCTTGGTGGCCTTCAGTCCATCGAATGGACGGCCTACAATGCTGTGTAATTCAGCATAAATGTTCACGTCCGACCAGGAGAAATCGGGCACATCCTGTGGCTCGTAAGTCAGGATATAATCAACACTTCTCGACCATATTTCCACCGCTTTATGGACCTCCTGGGTGTCAATCAACGTCTCTGCAAGGTGTCGTAGTGCTCTCGCGTCGTTTGGCCGCTCTCGCAAAATACGTTCGTATTCGGTCGTAGCTTTTCCGTTGTGGTTGAGCTCCCTGTAGATGGCAGCTCGCTGAAATCTGATATTGTAATTCTGTGGCTGGATATCGAGCACTCGACTATAGCAATAGACAACGTCATTGAGAGCGCTTGTGCGATCCTCCCCGCTGCGCTCCAGGATCATTCTGGCTACTTTGATCCATACACCCGGATCCTTCGGTCGCGTGTGTGCACCGTTGAACAACGCCGTCAAAGCTTTGTCGGGCTCACCTTGAGCCAAGAAGATTTCGGAGAGAAGCGAATGCGCGGCAAACATTTCCGGGTTGATCTGAATGGCTTGCTTCACCTTTACAATGGCGCGGTCATAGTCACCATCAATGAAGGCCGAGGTGGCCTCGGAGTGCAGAATCTTGAATTCCGGGCTTGGTTCCAATGGCTTGCGAGGGCCTCGTTTGACTCCCTTCATGCCTCGGGCTCCATAACGGCCACTGAAGGGGCCTCCTTTGCGGCGACGACGGTGCGAGAGCGAGTCGTTGTCATCTCCTTCTTCTGGCGGGGCTTCATATTCTTCCTCATCACTGCCGTCTGTCAGTATCGGCTTCAGTGAGGGACCCAGTATTGCTTACGTCTCTTCCTCTGAGGATAAGGAGTAAAGAGAGTCCTCGGAGGCATCCACTTCGGGATAATTTCCTACGTCCTCGTTGTCGATTTGATCGTCTACTGGTTGTGAGGAATCGGCGGTAAACAAGCCTCTGTATAGACGAGGATCCAGTAAGTGGTCGATAGAGGACTCTGCCTGGGCTGGGGGCTGGTCGCCCTGCCATGGGTAGTGCATTGTCTGGTTGACAGCCGGATAGGCGTACTCTTCGGGGGAATTCCCGTGCTCCGGGTAGGTAGGGTCGGGATAATCCATGGTATTGGACAACTGATTTACTGCCTGATAAGGTTTGTGCAGAGTGCTCTCAATGTGTGGCTTTGAGCCTTGCGGGGACAACAAGTCATGCAGGATTGACGGTCTGGATCCTCGGAAGTGGTTCTGCGGCCGGACAGGGATCGTCAGCCGGCTGCACGCCTGCGACACGATGACAATAGTCTAGACTAGAAGCATTCGCAGTGGCGTGGTCTCAAGGATCATGTAGCGGAGTTCAGACTATGGAACCAAGGGTGAACCATTATTGGGTGACATAGAGATGCGGGTGCGCTTGGGGAGAGGAACAAGAAAAAAAGCCGGTCAAAGAAGACAAGCACTTTGAAAGTGGAAGGGATTTGGAGGGGAGAGGGGGTGTGTGTGGACTGTGGATGGTCAATTGGTGTTGCAAAGGGTGTGCCTAATCCATGTTTAGAAAGATTCGAGAAATTCAAAGGGTACCAGGATCAAAGAAAAAGGAATGAATTTTTTGTTTATCATGGTTCCGATACGATAATCATCAGGATAGTGATAAGAATAGGAACGATAACAATCAAGGGTGGAAAGGCAACCGACCCTACAGACAATAATAATAATAACTTAGCAGGAGACTGGCACTAAGCGGCCAGACCAGTCGGTCTAGTCTAGGTGGAAGACCGGAGGCACGGATACTGGCGGGAGGTTTCAGGTTTCAGGGCAGTTAGCTTGTTCGCAGGGACTCGGATTCGATATACTGTGTAGGTTGATATAGTAGCAGGAATAGTATGCTTCTGGTTGAGTAGAAAGAGTAAAGCCGAGAAAGGGGAGGGAAGTGAGGATGATGGATGGATGGATGGATGGATGGACGGATGGGTGGATGGATGATGGATGGTCAACTCAGTCCAGTGACTTTTTTTGCCCGCTTGTATGTACTGTCAGTACTGCTGCTGCTGCTGCCCTCTTCTACATATTCTTCAGGCCTTCTCGCTCTCGCTCTTGTTCACCCTCTGCTTCCTACTATCTCTCTTACTCTCTCCCTTCTCACCTCTTCTAAACTCGACGCACCCCCTCCCCCCCCCCCACTACTATCTGTTTCTTTTTATATCTACTTTCCTTTTCCCTTATTTTTCCCTTCCCTCTTGATGCTTTAGGATCTTTTACTTGCCTCTTGTGTTTGACACACTATTGCAATTTTCAATTATAAGAGAAATTTTGACATACTTTCGTTTGAAGAGGAGAAAAAAAAAAGAGTACTATTCCAAAAGAAAAAGCGCAAGGGAAAAAAGAAAGAAGTTGAACGAAGGAGTCGCAGTCGACGGAAAACCCACAAGTGAAAAAAACCTAATCAAGATCCGGAAACTCTCGCCGCTTTGTCCAACCGACGCTTTGCTTCTCTGGCCTTGTTTCTCTTCTCTGTCTGACTGAGCCTCTCTCACTTTCACTCTCTCTCTCTCTCTCACTCTCTTGTTTTCACCTTCCGATCAAGTTCTCCCCTCCCTCCATCTTCCTACCCCCACCGGTCGACTCTATCTCCTCCCCCTCGACCTCCCCCCCCTTTATTCACACTCCGACTCCCTTGTTGATGCTCTTACGATTCGATTGATTTCTTCTTCCCCTAAGAATCCGAATCGGGTAGTGCAGCCACTGGACTGGTCTGTGCATCCCCAAATCGTCTCTCTGTCCAGGACATTTACGCCGTTGGCCTTATCACACTTCCATCAAGGGTCTCCATCCTTAGTGAGATCGGTCATTTCGCTACCTCCTTGTCGACTGCCCTCAAGTACCGGCATTGGGTGAAATTGTTTGGGGCAAAGGAGCCAAAAATAAGAAAAAAAAAAAAGGACTCGATAAAAAGTTCGAAACATTCGTCCGTTTTACGCAAACTCAGCAGGTGCTGCAGGTGTTTTGCAGTAATATTATTCTTTCTGTATCTATTATTCATTCGAACCTCGCGAAGAAAAAATCCAGGGAGATCTCAGCATCTCTTCTCTGACCTCGACCTTCCTTATTACCGAGACAACCACCACTCATTGCTCACTTATGGCCAGCCACATCATCGGCAACCGCAACAGCACTCCGGAAGCTTCCAAGTCTAGCCTTCGTCCGCCTTCCTCTTCTCGAAACCTAGGGTCACATCAGTTGCGAGCATCGGCCGACATGTCGGGTTTTCCCTCTCCGCTGTCCTCCCGCAGCATTCGTCCTTCGTCCGAGGTTTTCTTCAACCAGCAGTCGCAAAACTCGAATAACACCGAGGATCCCTTGGATCGCGCGGCTCAGCAATGGCTGGCGGACATTGACCAGTACGAGACCACCCTGGAGGAAATGGCCGCCGCTACCTTGGATCAGGATTTCAAGGACGAGCTGAGCGCCATCGAACAATGGTTTCGCGTGCTCAGTGAGGCGGAAAGGACCGCTGCGCTTTATGCTCTTCTGCAGCAAACCACCCAGGTGCAGATTCGTTTCTTCATCCAGGTTCTGCAGCAGATGGCTAAGAGCCACCCCATGTCGGGCTTGTTGTCCCCGGCCAACTTCGGAGAAAAAGGTATGTCTATTTCCGCACAGTATGGGTACAAGGACTTATTTTTGACGCTCGCGACAGACGCTATGTCTAATCGACTCAACGATGCCATGGCCAAGTTGAACGTGGACAGCTCTCGAAACTCTCTGGGCCGTCCGCCCCCCTCTCCGGGCGCCAAGCGCAACTCCGGACTCGATTCCTCGACCATCAACGCCATGTTCCCTGACGCGGCGGCCGCCATTGCCAAGAAAAAAGCTGAGTTTACCCAGCAGACAGGCAATGCGCCTCCCTCCAACCGGAACAGCGCTGTTTTCGGGGACCGCACTTCCTTCGTTGCGCCGACCATCTCAGCCCCGGACAACACCACCGACAACCTGGGCCAGCCCCCCGTCTCTCCCTGGGTGCAGCGCGGCTCAGAACCTCAGCCTCCCATTGCTCGACCCAAGTCCTCCTCGGGCCAGCAGCCGATGGGTCAATTCAGCCAGAACCCCTCCAGCCTGCGTTCACCCTTGCCCACCCAGACGGCCACCATTCCCGCTCCGGAAATCGATGCCCCTCTGCTCTCTCCTTACAATGTTGGAAATGCCAGCTGGGCTTCCATGACCAACACCCCGATGACGGCTACATTTGGGCAGCAGGCGCACCACCCTCCGCAGAACTCGCAGGCCGATATGGTGGCTAACGCTACAGCGATGAAATTGGCTGCTTTGTCGACTGTGAACAATCGGATTGCACTCGACGATGCTCGCAAGTACCGCCGTGCCCGCTCGAACGATGGCCAGGGCAAGAGCTCGGTCAGCCACCTGGGGCCCCCGCCTCTGGCCAGCCCAGGACTTCCCACTCCCAACCAGCTCATGGCCAATCAGTTGTTGAATGCTCAGCAGCTGGCCGCTCTGCAGGCGCAACAGCACGCCGCTATGGCTGGTCACCGTTCTCGTCCAACCTCGCCCGGAATCGCCATGCAGGGCGGTGGCCTGGGACACATGAACTTCACTTCCCCTCAGAACAACGGTTTTCTCGCTGCGTACGATCCCAACAACCCGCTCATGGGTAATGGGCTGAGCGCGCTGGGCATGGGACAGTTTGGGTTGGGTGGCCACGAAGGCTACCTCTCGGACCACTCGGAGGTGGCTCGTGGTCGGTCGCCGCGCGGACGTCGGGGCAGCTCGAAGCCGCCAGAGGATCCCACGGACCCGGCTCTGCTGAAGGATATTCCCAGCTGGCTGAGATCGCTCCGGTTGCACAAGTACACTGAGAACCTGAAGGACCTCAAGTGGACGGAGCTGGTTGAGCTGAACGACAAGGCTCTGGAGGAGCGTGGCGTGAATGCTCTTGGTGCTCGCAACAAGATGTTGAAGGTGAGTTCTACTTGGAGATCCAATAGCAGCAGACAACAGGCAGAAAGCTGACCATCTGAAACAGGTGTTTGAGCAAGTGCGCGAAGCCAAGGCCGACGGCAAGCTCGACAACATCGCTTGAACGAAACGCAGGGATTGCATGCGACAATCCCAACCATTCCACTCATTCATTCATTCTTGAACTGAACAACGTTTTCTGCTTACATTCTCTCTCTTGCATTAATTGACCTAGATTGGCTTTGGGCATAAGTGGCAGGATCCGAAATGAACCTATGAGCGATCTCATATCGGCATGAATCTTTGGGAGGAAGTTGTCTAGTAATGGAACATGAGAAGCTGTTTCCCAGTTGGTTGGTTTTTTTTTTTTTCTCTGCTGTATTTTCCATGTTGATGCAGACATGCTTGGGGCTGTGTCTCAAGGGTGTCGATGTTATGACGGTTAGGATGTTAATGTGATAATTGGACAAAGGGAATTGACTGGATTCGGTCTGTAGATACTTCTTTGAAAGACAAGGATGAATGATACTGTATAGTATTGGTACTTGGAAGTACTTGTTTTTTGTAGAATGTAGCTTTTATCGGCGGAATCGCTTTTCCATCTAGCACTGACTCGGTAGCTATCAGCTAAGCGGAGAGAAGCGGCAGAATCCCCAACTCGACCTTAGCCTAGCATCACCATCACCACCACCACCACCACCACCATCACCACCACCTCAATCCCACACCCATCAACCTTTTACGAAAAAATCCTCTACCCTCCACAAACGGGGCAGACATACACTCAAAATGCCCCCCACAAAACAAGAACTCTCCCTCCTAATCAATCCCTTAGTCCCGGAGTCCCTCGCCCACAACAACCGGGTAAGCAACCCTTTCCCTTACCTCCACCCCAACCCCTCCGCTCGCTCCAGTACCGTACCATGCTAACCACACCTGGAAATTAGGTCCTCACCTCCCTCCACAGCGTAACCGCCTTCCTGCTCGGCCTGACCGCCGGGATCCTCTCGCTGCAGTCGGCGACGGGCTTCGCCTTCTACTTCCTCGGCACGGTCGTCGTGTCCGCGCTGTTCCACGCGCTGGTGCTGTATCGGTCCGGGGGCTGGGGCGCGGGGGTGTATTTTGCGGGCGCACAGGGGGAGGTGTCGGGGCTGGATGAACGGGGGATTGTGCGGGGTGCCACCACCACCACCACCGGCAGCAGTATCGCCGACAAGTCGGCGAAGAAGATGGTGCGGCGGGCGGCATGGCGGGATGTTTGGTTTGGGGGTGGGGTGCTGGGCGAGGCGTTGTCGGGGTTTGTGTTGGGGTGGGCGGGTGTTGGGGGGGTTTTGCGATGAATGGCTTTTTTGTTTCCTTTTGCAGGGCTGGGGAATGGGGGTTTGTTCAGGGTGGAATGGGGTGTGGAGGCCCGGGGTGATGAGCAGCTACGCTGATTAGGTGTGGAGGGGATATCGGTAGGGTTGGATTGAAAATGGGAAGTCATCTGATTAATGTTTATAGTTCGGTTCTATAATGCTTGTATGTGCTATGTAAGTTGCTCGGCTGGGTGTGATCTAGGCCTGCTGGTCTGTTTGCAAGACTTCAGATTACCCTGCGTGAGTATGAGTAACTGCACTTCCATAAGCACAACGGGGGGATGGACTCACCTTGGCTAAGGCCCAGAGATAGGGCACGTGGATCACCTCGCTTCGCGCTTCGCCCCCATCTTCTACAACATTGACCCATACATTCCCCATGATCAGCCCCGTCAGCAAGCTCACTCCCATGATCGGGAGAATCGCGATGAATGCCCACATGATAGCGTCCTTCCCTGCCACCCGGATCGCCGCTTGTGCAGCAGCCGACAGCCCATCCAGCATGGACAGGGAACTCTGGTCGTGGACGTTCAGCGGCGTGCCGCCATCCCCAAGCCCCTGGATGGCCGCGGAGTCACCGAACTTGTTGTTGAACACGCTGGTCATGATGGTCAGGCCGATGGTGCCGCCGAACGGCAACGAGACCTGCATCAGGGACATGGCGGGAGCGATCCTCTCGGGCCAGACGCCCACGGTGTGCAGCGAGGAGGGGACCAGCCGTAACCCGATGCCCGCGCCGGTGACGACCATCATGCCGCTGAGGAGACTGGTGTTCTCGGCGCTGATGGCGTAAGAGATCACCGCCAGCCCGAGGGTGCTGAGGACTGCACCCAAGGTGAGAGGGAAGAAGGTCTGTCGGGGGAAAATGTTGCACATGTATACGGCAGAGTAGACGCCTCCTGAATCATACTGTTAGTGCATCGATCAGCGGTATGGGGCGGGTGAGAGACGCTCTACCTCCTAGACCCGGAATGTAATATAGAAGCTCGAGTCCGGACTTCGACGTGGAGTATCCTGCCACGAGGATGTAGTAGATGCTGATGAAATAGAAGATGGAGTAAGACGCTGAGGAAGTGTCAGCAACTACCACGCTTTTACGAGTGAAACAAGTCAGCCTTACCTGCTCCCGTCGCAAAGTTCAGTATCGCCAGCCAGATTGTGTCTCTTCGTTCAAAAAGACTGTATGGCAGGACTGCAACATGCCTGGGGAGTATTCTGGCACACAATCTGCCTGGCTCGAGCAGATACTCGTATAGAAAGAATGCCACGAAGCATATTGAGCCCACGGTCAACGGCGCCAGAACTTGGGGTGACGACCACGAGTATGTCGCACCTCCCCAGGTGGTCGCCAGGATGATGAGGCCCACCCCAAAGATAAAGAGAATCGATCCTCCGAGATCCACCGTCGCAAGAGCCGGAAGCACAGATGACCATCTAGAGCCCTTTTTGAACATAGACCCCTCGACCAGGTCATGTCGTAGCAGCACATAGACCAGAATATGGCTCAGTGCAGCAATCTTCCTATTTAGTTAGCACAGCTGCATTTCCCAAATCAAGAATTTCTGCTCAACTTACCGGGATGGGAACCACAAAACAGTATCTCCAGTTCGTCTTCGCACTGTCAGCAGCTGTTTCACATCAGTGTGAAGCCATGAGACTCACTTGAGTTAGATACCTGACCCTCAGTGATTAGCGAACCGCGCCCAGAAGAGCACACAGAGAGAGAGAGAGAGAGAGAACATACCCTCCAGCAATGGGCCCCACCGCATAGCCCACACCTCCAACAAGCGTGAACAGCGACTTGTTCCTTGCGTTCTCCTTCAACGAGACCTTATCCGCCAGGATGATCATGATCAAATTCCCCAACCCGGCGGATCCGGTGCCCTGCAACGCCCTGCCCAGCAGCAGCATCCCCCACGTCTGCGCCGCCGCGCACAGCACGCTCCCGACGAGCATAAGAAAGATCGCCGTCTGCAGCACCCAATGCCGCCCAAAGACGTCGGCTAATTGACCGAAAACCGGGATAAAGGTCGTCGATGTCAGGCTGAAGGCCGTGACGATCCAGTTCAACTCGTCGAATTGGTCTATCGTTCAGGATTAAAACTTGACTAAGAATTCCCCAGACCTTAATGAGAAGGAACACTGACCAAAGTGCGATGCGATGACGGTGGTAGCAGTGGCCACGATAGTCAAGTCCAGGGTAGACAAGATGAAAGGCAGAGAGAGACCGGCGATGAGTCTCAGTCGATACATGCGCCGCAGGCGCTTCTGCTCATGGCAGATACTGCAATTCTTATTGTGTTCTGTAGGATTGAGCACTTCAGCTGAGTCGGCGGTCGACTTATGCGCCAAGGACTCGAGGTCTTTATTACCAGTAGTAGCTGACTCGTGATGGTGCCCTTGTGAGCGATGCAGACAGAGCTGCTTTGGCGGAGGGGAAATCGAGCCATGTCGTTTCTGACGGAGATATCTTATGGCTGTAATGATCATTTCATACAATAGGTCCTCGTTGGGGTATTGGAAGAATGAAACAGTAGTTTCTGTATGTCAAATTGGAGTATATGTAGGAAGCAGCACTTATATAGGCCGCCTTTGTCTTGCCTTGCTGGCACGAAGCTACCTGAAGCAATCCATCTCGACAGGACTCCATACAGTCAGTATTGCGAGTTTGCACCGAGACATGAGCTCGATAGCTGGGCTGGTGCTTGAATCTCCCGATTGAGCAAGTGTCACGGACGGCATCTGATTCACCCGCATGCCTTTCCAAAACCGGCAAGGGTTGCGAAAGGCTAGAGCTCAGCCGCTTTGCGCCTGAACCTCCAGGCAGCCACTGTCTTACACCCAGGTCTTGTACCTGGGCCTCGACATGATGGCTGCACAGCCAATAAGTTAAATCTCGCAGAGCGTCAGCCTTGTTTCAGCCACAGTCTAAGCCGCTCGACTTCACTCACAGTCGCGATGACTTTGCTTGACTGCAGCCTGTGTCTAGCTGTTCAGCCCACACGACATCGCAAGCGCGTAATCAAAATCAATGCAGACCACCGCCTGACACATCTCGCTTTGATTTCCTGGTCGAGTAGAATGAGCAAAGTCAAGCAGTGACAGGAACGCGAACGGCCATACGACTTCTATCTCAGCAGTCAGCCCAAGACCCTAGCAAAATTTCTGCTACTGCACCACAGAACTGAAATCAATACCTATATCCCTATAAGAACAACGAGCCTGGGCGATGACTGACAGCTCTGACAACGCGCCGTGCGCTGCTCTGTCTCTTATCTTGCATGACATTGACTACCTTCGGATCTCCGTCGGAGTAGACTGGACAGTATGGCGACAGATGGCGCACACAAACCCCGCATTATCACCGTAGCGTAGCACATGGACAGACCAATGGAGCCAATGAACTAAACGCCCTGGTCAGCTTTAGGCCTGTCAGCATCCCATCCTAGGACTCTGCCAAGTGAAACCAAAAACACATATACTCGTAGCGTAAACACGAAACAACCACACCAAGACTTCCACCTCTTCCCAAGAAAATGCACCAAAGCCAACCTCCCCCTTTAGAACCAGAAACCGCCGCCGCCGTCGCCGCCGCCGACGACGACGAGAACATCTGGACCCCACTGCAACTCGCCGCCGCGCAAGGCGACCTACCCCTCGTGAAGCACCTCCTAACCCAGCAGCAGCCACCGCCAAACCCCAACGAGGCACCGCGAGGCTACTACGGCCAAACCGCGCTGCAAGCGGCCTCGCTCAACGGCCACCGGCTCGTGGTCGAGACCCTGTTATCCGCCGGCGCCGCCGTCGACCTCCCCGGCGGCAACAACGGCGGACGGACGGCGCTGGTCCTGGCGGCGGGCGCGGGCCACTTCGGCGTCGTGCGCCATCTGGTCATCGCGGCGGGCGCGGAGATCAACCGGCCACCGCACAAGTACAACGGGCGGACGGCGCTGCAGGCCGCCGCGGAGGGGGGCCACACCGCGGTGGTGCGGTGGCTGCTGACGCAGGGGGCGGACGTCAACGCGCGCCCGGCCATCAACCGCGGCCGCACGGCCCTGCAGGCGGCGGCGAGTGAGGGCCACGACGGCATCGTAGAGCTGTTACTGCAGCATCCGTACAGTGTCGAGGTGAACGCCCCCGCGGTCCGGTATCAGGGGGTCACGGCGCTCCAGGGCGCGGCGTGGGCGGGACACCGCGCGACGGTGCGGCGGCTGTTGGCCGCGGGCGCGGAGGTGAACGCCCCCGGCGGTCAGTACAAGGGATACACGGCGCTGGCGGCCGCGGCGGAAGGCGGCCATTTGGAGGTTGTGCGGTTGCTGCTGGATGCCGGGGCGGATGTGGCGATGCGATCCGGGAATAAGATGTGGACGGCCGCGCGGATAGCGGGTTCGCGAGGACACGGGGAGATCGCGCAGCTTTTACGGCAGCTTGAGCACAACGCCAGCGTTGTAGGTGTGGATGGCTGTGTGAATGAGTATGAAGGGGGGTTGGTGAGATCGGGGTCAAGGTGGAGTCAATTAGCCTGTCGTTATTAAGCTTATCTGATCCCAGGGACAACCGGCCTTTTTGTCCCTGGGGTTCCGCAGGGTCTATGTATATTTTTAGAATAGAGAGGATATTGTTGGCCTTCATAGTTAAAGTATGCTGGATACCGTAAGTTCAGTCCATCAGGTACGGCTCGGGCATTACCAGGAAGCCACATTAGCTTCTGCCACACAGCAGCTACACATGAACTCAACTCTAGACGATAAAAAACTAAGAATCTTGTCAAAAATGTGCATTAGATCATGTTCCTCCACCCTCAATTAGTTTCATCTATATACATTCCAAGTGACATCAGGGGGTATAACTTTGACCAAGAATCCGAAAGAACTATCACAACATATCCATATGTCCAAACAAATCGCTATCTTCAAGTGAAATGACAGAAATGCCGATCTATCATCCAGTATAAGTATATTCATGTCGAAAGAAAAAGCTCCATCCAGGGAGTCCTTCTTTTTTTTTCTCCCTTCTCTCTAGAAAAGGCTTCACTCGAGTTCCTCAGGTGGCGCGTTGGCCAGAGCACTCTCAAGGGCACTAGTCAAGTCGATGTGGAAGAAGGGCCGGTTGATGCCCTGCACCACGGCCACCTTGCGGCGATTGCGGTACGCCTTGCTGTCGTTCAGGTCATGCTGCAATTTGTCCTCGGGAACGCTGCTGATGTCCGAGCGTTCCTCGACACTGTGAGTCTCCCGCATCGTCGTGTGACCCTCGTGCTTGATACCGTCCTCCTCATCACGCTTTTGCGCGGCGTGCTGGGCGTGCTGGTTGTTAACCATTTCGGCGTGAGCGGCGGCGGACGAACGGCCTTCAATCTCGGCCACACTAAAGATCGGCTTCCAGCGGTGGAATCCATTGTCGGAGTTGGGGGTCGGGAAGCCGAAGCCAGCGGCAGCCAGCGCCCGTTTGGTCCACCGGTTGTTGAGGTGAGCGAAATGCCACTGCACAGCGCGAGGGGAGGCGTAGAGATCCAGTTGGTTGCGCACGTCGATCAAGTTCTGGATGGAGGTCACATCGACATTGTTAACGGAAGAAAAGTCGAGAATGACGGCACGAAGCAGGGGCCGTTGCGAGCGCTGTTCCTCTTGGGCAGAGTTCTTGCGAGGGCCAGGGTCGTTCCAGGGGCGGTCGCCGCGTTGCTCGTAGGAGAACGGAATCGTGCGTCGTGTCTCGCGGAAAATGGTCTGGACCAGGTAGTCGGTGTAGTGGTTCGCATTCGGGTAGTTGAAGCCTTCAGAGAACCGGTAGATGAAGATACCAGGGTAGGGCTGTTCCAACCCCACCTCGGGGTTGGAGCCATCAGCGTGGTTGAGGGGAAGGAAGATTGAGCGACGAGAACCCTCCTCATCACGATCAGGAGAGTTGCTGTTGTTACCCGCGCCATACTTGCCATCGCCTTGCACAAGATGATCGCCGATGACTGAGTGAATGGTGACGCGGCCAAGGAACTGGCCACGGGCCTTGGCGACACGGAACAGGAGCACAGCCACGGAGACACAGATAGTGCAGTAAATGCCGTCCTCGATGGATGAGAAAACGGTGACGATGACACCAATGAAGAAGATGAGCGCATCGATAGGTGAGACGCGCCAGAATTGGTAGACGGTGTTGGGAGGAGTGATCAGATCTCCAACGGCATGGATAATGACACCAGAAAGAGCAGCCTGTGGAATGTAAAAGAAGACGGCTGTCAAAGCGTAGATAGCAAGCAGCACAACGATAGCGGTGATGATACCGGCCAGTGGAGTCCGAACACCAGCCTTCGACTTGATGGCAGTGCGCGAGAAAGATCCAGTAGCAGGGTAAGCACCCAGGAAAGGACCGAGCAAGTTCGTGACACCAATAGCGACGAGTTCCTGGGATGGATCGATGGTGTAGTTGTTGACACGACCGAAGGACTTCGAGATAGCGATGTGTTCGATAAGTAGGACAATGACGCAGGCAGGAAGTTGGCTGGCGAAAACCGAAATGACTTCCGAATCGACACGAGGAACACCGGCGTCTTTGAAACCTGTTGGTGTAAAGAACATCGTCAGTTCTAGATATATCAACTAGAGTCAGGCAAGAACATACCTCTCGGGACACTGCCAATGACGTTGAACATGGGGTCATCCTTGCGGTGCAGATTGACGGCAGCACTGATCATGGTGTAGAACAGAATCACAAAGACTGTACGCAAAGTCGACGCGAAGAACCAAAGCTTGGCCTTCTGGGGATATTTGCGAGCAAGGAAGTTGCAAGCGGAGCGAATGATGTACAGCATGGCCAGAGAGGTAACTCCCAGAGCAGCGTCGATACCAGCGGACGGCAGGTGCTTGAGCGAGTTTATGATGATCATGTACGTTGCATCGCGGGTGGAGAACGAGGCCGACTCGCCTAGCAAGCTCTTGACCTGACCGGAGACAATGCTGAGAGCTGAACCCGTCATGAAAGCAGAAATGGCGGGCAATGGGATGAAGTCCACAATGAATCCGAGGCGAAGCAATCCTAGAGCACAAACGATGCCACCGCTGACGATAGCCAAACACGATGCGACGACATGTCCCGGAATATTCGGGTACTTGTCTTCAGCGTCGAGGACGATGGTACCGACCAAGGTAGACATAACAGCAACGGGCTATATAAGAGAACATTAGGGACGTCATGTTTTCAAATGCAATGCAGAGGAACATACACCGATGGTGATATCTTTGGAGGTTGCGAAGAACCAGTATAGCAAGACACCCATAAAAGACGAATAGAGACCATATTGAACCGGCAGTTCTGCCAGCTTGGCGTATGCCATCCCCTGAGGAACGACGACAGCGCCCACAGTGATACCTGAATGTCCCCGTTAGGCCCCAATCAAGTCATCATTTTTGAATGGGTGGCTTACCAGCAACCAAATCACCTAGGAGCCATTGTGTGTTGTACCTCGTGATCCAAGACAGGAATGGGAATAGTCTGTAGAAGTATCGGCCTACATCGTGCCAGCTAGGAGTGATCTCCTTGAACCATTCGGCAGTCGTCGGTTCCTGCTCCAGATAGGAATAGGTGTCAATCGTGCCGTAGGAAAAGGTGGATTCGCCTCTGGTGACCGGATCTGCTTGAGCGCCCAGGGGATCTCGGTAGGCTTCTTTGATACCGAGACCCTTGGCCAACCCTTGACCGAATTTGGTTGTGAAGTCTTTCGACATCTTCGTTGTGGTCGACTCGGGTGGCGATACCGGCGAGTTCTATGAAGTAGGGCTAAAAAGTGCCCGAAACCACTAGACCACTAGGGCTTTGTTGGGTGTAGCAGATAAAAACGCTTCACAGAAGTAATAAAAAAAATGAGAGGAATGGGCTCCAGTGTATATGAACAAGATCAGCCTCCAGGGATATCGATCAAAGACCCCAGCAGACTTGGGGAGTGAGATAATATAGTCGTAGTAGTCCGTGGTGGAGGCGGGAACAAAGTGGGCTTAAATTGGGGATCGGAAAGCCAAGAAACGATGTCGTGATCGGGAGCTCCAAACGCGAAATATCAAAACTGCCCACCCGAGGTGTCCAAGCTCGGGATCTAAACCGGACAATGGATGTACAAGACAAAGCTAAAGATCAAGCTAAATCAAGGGCCAAAGATGACAACCAGCATCTAGATCTCACTAATAGGCCTGGACTGGCTTCCAAAAGTTCGCACTTCAATGATATATTGAGTGGTTGTGTGGCTTGGGTGGCGCACCGCGGGGACTGGGACTATGCAACAACTATCTTGGGAGAGGACCGAAGGGCCGCGCGGAACGTCCACGGAGAAGAGGGGAGAAAGCACGGCTGGGTATCTATAAATCCGGGAAACAAAAAAGGGAGAACTGCGGCAGTTTATGTGGATGGCGTCGTCAGAGAGAAGTGGGTGACACACGACTCTTTGTCGCCCGTGGAATTTGATGCAGGTCGATCACCACCACTAGGACAGGCCCCAAGAGGCAACCGGGCATGGGGACGGGGAGGCACTAGGGTACACGGCGGTAGACCAAGGACAAATTAACGTCGTCCGACGGGGAAACCATCCCAACAGCAAGCCGAACACAGGGAACACGCAGGCGATGAAGGCAGCTGATCCACCCAGAGATCGCCCAAGGGCAAAGGCACAGAAGGCAGAAGAGGGAGCCGTTCTGGGAATCACTGCAGGCCCCGAGGAGATCCTTCACCAC
Organism: Aspergillus floridensis; assembly: GCA_012184565.1. Taxonomy (NCBI): domain Eukaryota; kingdom Fungi; phylum Ascomycota; class Eurotiomycetes; order Eurotiales; family Aspergillaceae; genus Aspergillus; species Aspergillus floridensis. The sequence goes on along the minus strand of WOUI01000543.1, from coordinate 229 downwards.
ATCTGCCTCGCGCATACATGGCAGTAGTCTAGTCTAGAGAGGCACCAGGAGGGACAAGCTTGTCAGAAACCAAGTTGGCGTGAGAGAATCATTTTGAGTGGGTTCCTAGACCGCGGAGGTTGCAGGGGGGGGGGGGGGGGGGGGGGGGGGGGTGGGAGGGGGCGAAGAGGAGGGGGGGCCGGGGGGCGGCACCGTTTCCCCCCCCCGGCGGGGCCCCGGGCCAACCGGG
>WOUI01000542.1:0-18164 GCA_012184565.1 Aspergillus floridensis | reverse complement strand
GGCTATATCAACTTCTTTTTTTCTTTGGGCAAAAAAGTAATTCAAAATTATGATCGAAGAGGGGGAAATGCTCAAGGGGGGAGATATGCTCCTTAGGCTTGGAGATTGATCTTGTTGTTTCCCCCCCCCCCCCCCCAAAAAAAAAGGATAAAAAGAAAAACGCGCAATAAGCTTGGTGGAGACATCTGTAACAAAAGTTCATTTGATATATTGATATTTTCTGTTTCATCTTTGAAATGGCACTGTATGTGCCAGGGCAGTAGCGCCCACCCCTCATGGTCCTTAGTGGGCCATATATTGACGTGATATGATTCATTTATAACAAAAGTATCAGATGTAGATACTTGATATAGTACTAGTATTCTACTTAGCTGGGGTACTATATGATTTATAGAAGAGATTACTAGGGTACTACTGCTACTGCTACTACTACTACTACTACCACTAGCACCATTAAGCATTAGACATAGCAAGATAAATAACAAAAAAATATTTCGTGTTTGTTTTCTGTCGCTTTATCGTGTAATACTGATGGAGATACTTGCTCAAAGAGGAAAGCTTGATGCCTTGAGATTCATGAAACTGGTAAGGAAGGAAGAGATCTCCACGAATTCGTGGTGTTTACATACTCGCAGTTCTGATTGATATCATGTGACCTGGGAGAATCGAGGCTTTACACGCACAACGCCGACATTTTCAGTGAGTTGAACTTGGGGGTCAAGGAGGATAGGAGGGGTTGTTACCTACCCCCTTGGTGGAATACATAGACAGTAGACAGTACCTGCCAGCAGCCAGCATACACTGAATGTCGTCCGGAGATGATCCAACAGATATCATCCTCCCCTGACAGGAAAACAATTTCAACAGAATCTTTAAGTTCTTGTACAATCGTTTGTGCGGACGCAGTAAGATGGAACATCCTATCTGACCATATCTGCCTGCAAGCCATTTTTTTTTTTGAAGAGAGAGAGAGGGAAATAAGAGGGAAACACAACACAGCTTCCAGGGCGGACCTAATCTCGATGCTGATGACCGTGGTGGTGGTGACGGTGGTTGGCGAGGTGCCTTTTCCATCCCATCCTTTTAGTACCCAATGTTACAGACTCGAAATGATTTTGTTGGACCGAGAAAAATTCGCATATGACAGAATCATATACAAGATGAATTCCCTCGGGCACCACAAAAAAGAAGAAGGAACAAATAAAAAAACAAAGCAACGGCGAAACCGCACTTACGCTTAGAGCAATACTCTTGCTACCACTACTACTGCTACCACTGCTCATCTCCGCAGAGAACGCCGGCGTTGACACACTGATACCGGAACTGGCAGACGAACCAACCCCCGCGACAACGGCAGAACTGGCAGCAGCAGCAGCAGCAGCCGACGACGACGGAGGGAGACGACTCCCGCAGACACCGTACATGAAATGCTGGGACGGGAACGTGGAGAGGGCGGTCTTCTTATAGAGTTGGCAGTCCCCGCCTCGCACGCTGTACAGCCACGCGTGGCACTCGGCCAGGCCGTCACAGTAGCCTGCGCAGGCCGATCCGTTGTTGTACCGGGAGGCCAGCGTGAACGGCGCGCCGCTGAACACCGCCATGGTGTTCGCGGAGACCTGGTCCAAGAAATTGTTGTTGTTGTTGTTGTTGTTGCCTGAGACACGGCCACCGGCCTCGCTCAGGAGGACGAGTGAGAAGAGAGAAGAAAGCCTCATTGTTGGATCTTTTTCTTTGGAGAAAGAGGTAAGCTTGTTGGGCTGGCGGTGAAGGGTAAGTTGAAAGTGAACTTAGGCCAGACTCTAGGAAAGAGAAGAAAAGAGGACATAAACTCGAAGATGGTAAAGGATTCTAGGTTTGGGTGGGCGAAGCTGTTGCAGCGAGACGATAGATATAATGGCAGTATTATGGATAGCATACAATAGGGGATTGTCTGAAACTAGAAGAGTTGTTTCGCGTTCGCTGTACAGAGGAGCTGGGGCATTGGTTCTGCTGGATATCCCGCTGGTCACGGTGGAAATCAGCTGCTTCCTCACCTCTCCCCAACTTTTGCATATCTTGCGCAAGTTGGCTCGATTCATCCAATCTGATGGCTCGAATTACCTGTACGCATTACCATGTGAAATCGGTAGAGGCAAGAGCCACTTTCTCTATTTTAGCACCGGGCTGAGGGTCTCCTTTCGGCCTACGGCCCAAGTTCATAGCACGGTCCTTGCACCATCTAGGAACCCTTTTTTGCTTGAAAATCTCAGAGAAGGAGATCAAGCCGGCAGAAACAGACAAGTTGCTAATCAGTAAATACATCCTTGACCTTTGTGAAAGATTATTGGAAAAACGAAATGGGGCGTGCCTATACCCAGGCACCTAGGGCTAGATGATAGGTGGGGTGAACCATCGACTAAAGATTTAATCTCGTGGGACGTTGGGACTAGCTTTTCAATAGTTCCTATGTGTCAAATTGGTAGCGAGATAAGGAAAATTTATCTACGAGACTTATCCTCGAATCAGATTTCAGGAGATTTGCCCGGGCCGTCGCGGAGGGATTTAGGGACCGGCCTATCCGGTCGGATCGCGAATTGCCCCTGGATCCATGTCGGAGGCAATAAATTCGGCTCGACTACGAGTCCGGACTGTAATCTTCAGAAAGTGGATTTTGCAATGGAGCGGACAATTTCGGGGATCAATAGTTGCTAGCTAGGAACTTGGTACAACATCGTCCCGGTAAAGAACAGACAAGACCCTGCCAGAAAGGCTTGTAAGCACAAGCCTCTTAGCACAACGGGCCTTGGTTTGCGCGCTCGAAATCTCTGTACGTTAAGTGTTTCGAGAGGGCTAGGGACTTCCTCCCTTTTGTGGAGATCGGAGTCAATTTCGGGTACTTCTACAGCACCGTACAATACATTTTACACGAATCATATTCATCGAGAAGTGAAAATGTAAAGGGGCATGCAAATTGTTTCTCTTCTCCGTGAAAGCACGACAAACGGAGACCCCGACCCCGACCCTATCGCATTCCCCCCATGTGACCGTAATCCTACTAAACAGCTAGTAATTTCAATCGTCGTCCCAGTATTCGCCATTTTCGCTCATGGGCCATTTGTGCCTCAGCGCTCGGTCCGGAGGAAAGGACACGCTTGCTCCGCGTCCGATCACTCGCAGAGACACCCCCAGCGCCCCGAATCCCTCCTGCATCCCACGCAGTCGGACTTCCCAGGCAGGGTCCGGCTCCGGAGCCTCCTGCTTCGTTGATGATGCCGCCACCTCTCGGCTGTGATGGCGCTCCTTGGGAACAAATCGACAGAAGAGGCGTTGCAGGGCTGGCAGCCCGCACTCCTCACGGCGAAATCGGAGTAAGTCCTCGAGCTGACTCGCCAGCACCCACGAGGCCTGCATGAGGCAATCTTCAATGTATAGATGCTGCAATGAGGGCGGCAAGAGGGCTCGAAGGGGTTTCGCGGGCTCCAGCGCGCGGTTGCCGTGGAAAGGCAGCAGGCTGCTCCATCGCATATGCACTGTGTGAAGATTCGGGAATCCCGAGAGATCGCCACAGAAGGTCGGCCGGGGGCTCTCCGCGTCCTGCTCAACCTCGCGCGCCACGCCAGCGAAGGCCACGTGGAGATGGCGAAGGGAGGCTTGCGACCTTTGGAGCGGACGGTAGAGCTGCGAGACATCCACCCAGCCACGCCGGGTCCAGTTTCGATCCATCTCCACGGCGAACGACTCGAGGTTCGGGCACCATTCGAGAAATTGGGGGAGGTTCGAGAGGGCATCTGACGGCCCCTGGAGGTCGATGTGCGTGAGTGACGCAGACATTGGCATCTGACCCCGGAGCAGTTGACGGGGCAGGGAGCTGTCACAGGGGTTGCGGACGTAGAGGCTGCGGAGAGATGGGATGCGTAGGTAGGGCAGCAATCGCCTCAGGGGCACGGCGTTGGTGGCGCCTTCATCCCACCATGCCGGTCCGTCGCGGAGGGAGACGTGCGATAGCCGCGGGAGGATCCCGAGCGCCGGGTTTCTCGCCCAGTGGATCACGCGGTCAAAGTGCGTGGTGTATCCCTGCGTCAGGGGGATGTGTTCGAATTCGAACTGCATGCGTTCCTCCGGCACGCAGATGGCCAACTGCTCGAGATGGCGGACCTGGACCAACAGCAATGCCAGCCAGGCATCTTCGTAGTTCCACGGCTGTCGGTAGTCGTCTTGTCGTTCTCGATCGGGCCGGAGATCTCTGCGCCACGCGCGGTACTTGCGGCGATGCTTGCGTTTGGCATCGCCGTACGGCAGCATCAACGCGCGAAGTTTCGCCTCCGGCACGGCCGGGAGTGCAGCACGCGTCCTCCACTTCTCACAATGACTTGGGTACAGAGTCAAGGACCGGATCAAGGGCGCGAGGCGTAGATTTTCGATCATCGCCTGGCAGAATCGCCGCACGGGATTTTTGTGGCTCCCCCCCACGAGTCTGTATCCGTCGTCCCAATAAGCATTGAGAGGAAGGACTACTTGGTCATAGAGAACGGGAATGAAAAATGAATAGTGGTCTTTTGATACGAGCACCAACTGAGAAAGATCCTTGGTATTCAGAAAAGATACTACCTGGAAAACGATCTCGCCAGGGAGTGGGACGAGCATCATGTCAACAGTATTGGACTAGAAAGTCGTAACACAAGGAAGGACGCACTTAACAAGTTGCCGAATCCTAAGCAATTATGTACCAACTTAGATTCGAGGTGCTGGGTAACTTAACATGTATCAAACAAAAGTTTAGTATAAAATTCGAGTACTAGTCTCGGAAACTAGAAGAAAGTCCCAAATTTCAAAGGAAACCAGCAAAAACAGGTACGAGAAGGTGGGGCTGGCGCCGTTGACACGGCTAAAACTTCTAGTTTAGTGTGAATGAAGAATTGCGAATAGGGGCAGGCAACCGAATATTCTTCGCAGAATCAAGGAGAAAGACACTTCTCCTGGTACATGTGTTTTCCTGCCGTAGAATGTCCCGGGTATGTGTTATGATGATGTATTGAACCATAATCCACCTCCAAAACCACAAAAGTGCTAGCCAATCTAGGCGCGACAGCTGGGAACCGCATTGAGGACATTTCGGTTTATCGCAAAGGCACGCAGTATATTCTGATGGTGCCTGTATTCCGAGCCTGACGTGGTGCTTCCCCACTTCTTGTACCTGGTCTGGAGGGCTGTTGCCTTCGAGTTACTTCGCGAGGCCTGAACCTCGGCTGTTTTGACCCAGTCGATGACCTTGATGGTGACACTGTCCAGCTTTTCTTCGGTCTCGTAGAGGGTGACACCCGGATACCTTTCGTTAAAGGACGCTTGGGTTTTGACCAGGTTCTCTGTCCACCACATGGCTTGTGCGAGCTCCAATCCCTTCTTTGCATTCGCGAGAAGTTCCGAGTCGACGGTGATCTGCTCACGCGCTTCTTGAACGCGATTGGTGATGGTGCCCAGCAGTTTGACATGGTTTAACCTGCCAGCATCTCTGTAGAGACTCGCTAGCTCATATGTACCCACGAATAGCTAGATCTGATAACTATATAGATTTTTGGAGTTTCTTATTTATATATTTATAATCTTAAAGATCATAAAATCTATTATTCTTTTCTGATTTATAAGGATATATTTGACTATATAATCTTTCTTTTTAGAGTTTTAAAACTATTTATTAATTTCTCTTTTCAAAAGTATGTTTATTATTTTGGTTATTCTAATTTTAGAAGATTATATAACTAACTTTAATTAATCTATAAATAGTTTGTCTATTCGGATTAGTCAGACAGATCTAGTTATATATTTTGTAGATTAATTTTAAAAAAGTCAGAAATCTCTTCTTAATTATTCTCTATATTAATAAGCCTAGATTACTATATTGAAGTAAAAGTACCTATTATTTTATAAATTAATTCAAGAAAGTTAAAAAGTATTCTGATTAATTTCTTTATTTTACTAATTTAAAGCTCTACTGTTTTAGAATAAATTAATTCCTATTATCTGATATAGATCTTAATAAGATCCTTTATTAAAGTTTTTTAATAATAATACTGATTAATCAGATCTCTTTTTCTTAATTGGTTGGTTAGGGCTAAGCGGGTTCTTAGAACTTAAAGAATTTAATAGAGCTTTTCCAAATTTAGTATAGTATATTAATTCTGTTGGTTTAATATAGAATTAATTAATAGGCTTAAAAAGACTAGTATAGAAAAGATTTTATTAAATTTCTTATAGAGTGGCTTAACCTGACCATTATACCTTAACCTTAATCGGGCTATAATCTGGCGGTTAGGTTAAGATATAAACGATTTTTAAGTATATATTTAAGATTAGATTAAGATATAACTATCATTTTAACTGTTTATATCTATCAGTTAGAAAAATTAGATATAGCAGATAGATTAATAACTATAGATTAATTTATAATATATATATTCTTTTTATATAGATAATATATAATATATAATATATATTTAATTATAGTATAATAATATTCTTTAAATATAGTCTACTATTTAATCTGCTTGACTAGTTGTCTTAAGAAGTATACTATACTTTAAAAAAAACTTTTATAAAATCTAATATAGAAAAAATAAAAAAAGATACAGAATATTGAAGTTAATATATAATTATCTAATTAATTAAACTAATTAAACTGATTGAATTAATTAAACTGATTAAACTAATTAAACTAATTAATCTAATTAATCTAATTAAACTATTTAAATCAATTAAAATAATTAAACTGATTAAACTAATTAAACTATATATTTAGAGTCTAGACTCCAGTAAAGAGTCTGGACTTTATATATAGTTAAAAGAAATAGCTGAGTCTAAATAGCCTGTACTAGATCTAGATTTTATTTATAGTTAAAAAATAGCTGAATCTGAATAGTCTATTAATAGAATATCTAAAAATGATAATTCTTATTTAGATAATAAATTTAATTAAGATAATTAAAATAAAAATTAAAAAATTAGATAATCTATTAGTCTAATAAATAGTTATATTAATAATACTATTATTTATTCTTTATACTGTCCAGAATAGTAATTATAATAATATAAAAATTATTAAAACCAGATCTCTATTTCTATTTAAATATATATAATAGTTAAAGACTTAGATAAGACTAGTTTCTCTAATTCTAATAATAATCTATTCTTTAGATTATTATTAAAATTATCTATATTTTTATTCTTAATAATATAGAAAAAAATAATTATCTTATTCTTTCTTTACTTTTTAGATATAAAAATAATTAAATCTAGATTAAAATTATTAGCTATATTCTAATACTTCTTATTTATAGTAAAGTAATTAATATATATTTGAAATATAACTATTTTAATTATATTAGAATAAAAACAACTCCGGTAATAGTAATAGATATTTTAAAAATTATTAAAAGAATATTTAATACTAATACTATTAGTTGTAACTAAAAAAAATCTCAAGCTATTTAATAAAGAATAAAAAACTAATTATAGTAAAATTTCTAATAAGTAAGAATATTAGTATATTTTATAATATCTAGAATAGTATTAGTTTAATTAAAGATATTTTAAAAAGCTATATATTTTTAATATCTAAATATATTTTAAATTCTTTAAATATTTCGGCTGCGGATAAGAGTCTTTAATATTTAGAAATATTATAAAAAATCTTATTCAGATCTAATAGTAATCCAAAGACCGTCGACGGTATATTAATAGCTAGATTCTAACTATAATAAAAATAAAATATTTTTTTAAAAATAATTTAGTATTTATAATATTAGTTAATATTGTTATTTAGTTATATATCTTTTTTAAACTTTTTAAGCTTTAATATCAGGTTCAGAATAGTTATAATCATATAGATATAGTTTTCTATTTAATAGATTTAATAATAATATTTTTAAAGTTTTTAATATATATTATATAAATTTTTAAAAATCTTTTTTTCTAAAATATCTGTTTTCTTACCAGTCGGTTAATTAAATGATCCAGATAATTAAAGAGATTATTATAGATATTATAGATTTTATAAATAGTAGATTTATTATTTTTAAAAAAATAGAAAATAAAAAGAAAAAAAAGATATAAAAATTTAAAAAGATATTTTATCTATTTCTATTTAATTATAGTAGAATAAAGATAATTAATTTTATTATACTTACAGTACTAAATAAAACTTTTCATTATTTAATAAAAATTAAATATCTAGTAAATTATAAGATAGATTAAATTCCAATAGATTTTATAGTCAAAAAAATAATAAACTAAGCTAGATTTAAATTATTAAATAAACTAAAACTTTTTATAGTATTAAAAGCTTATATTTATAAATTATACAATTATCTAAATTTATAATTAAAATTTAGTATAATAAACTAACTAATAAAAAACTTTTAAAACTCTTTATTGTTATGGGACCAAGGCCCTGATATAGAGCTCGGCCTCAGGCACTAGATAGTACCTGAGGCCTTGTATACTTCACACTAAGACTAGCACTAGTTTAGTATATATATATAAGAAAACTTCGTATAAATAGATAAAATAATTTTTTAACTATTTCTTTTTATTTAAAGATATATTTTAATTAGTATAATCTATCTGTTTTATAATATTAGAAATAGCTTAATAAAAAAGCCCTAGACAGTGTCTGACTAGATATATAAATAGAATAAAATAAAATTAAAAAAATAATAAAATAATTAGATTAGAAAAAACTACAGCCGACTGCAGCGTCTGCAGTTATTTTTAATAATATATAACTATTTTTATAGAAGCTAATCAGCCTCTGTATAAAAATAATAAAATAGAAATCAGCTTTTAAAAAATAGATAAATAAATTATAGAATTATAATATAATTTTTACTAATAGTAGTAAAATAGAGAGAAACCTTCTACTATATCTATATAAATTAAATTATAAATCCTATTCTCAGTATTCTAATATTAAACTATTTAGCAGAAAAAATAAATATAATTATAAACTATTTAAATTAAATATTTATATAAAATTTATAATTAATAGAAGTTATTATCTAACTAGTCTGAAATAAGCTTTTTATATTTATAGCTGATTATATAGTAAAGCTGTATAATAAATATTTTTTTAAATTAAATTTTAAAATATTAATATTATACAATTTAAGAACTTATTTATTATAATAGATATAATATTTAAAGATCCAGACATGCAACAGAAAGCTCTAAACCAGATAAATATAATAAAATAAAAAAAATAAAACTAAAAGAATTTTTAAATAATTTTAATAAAATTCTGCTATAAGCTGAAGAATATAACTGATCGGATAAATAAAAGAAAATAATATTAGATATTATAGTAAACTAAAAGCTTATTAAAAACTTAGTTAAGATTCTAAAAAAATCTATATATAAAAAATACTGTAACTAACTATATTATATAAACTATAATCTTAATAAAATATTCTTTCTTTTTAAAAAAATTTATACTAAATTTATATTAGTATAATATAAACTAAGCTCCGAGCTAATAAAGTAAGAATCTATTCAGATAGCTACTGTATAATTAAATAAATACTATTTTTATACAGCTACTAATAAATTTTAGAGACAAGTCTAATAGATATTATCTGATAAAATATAGAAAAAATATAAAATAGACTACTATCTTTACTACAGATAGAATAGATATTTTATTTATTAATATTTTTTAAGACCTGCTGTACGACCAGCGAGTATAACCGCAGCTATATCTATTTTCAGATAATAAAAAAAATAGTATGATTCTTCGGACGAAGACTCTGATTCGGGAAAAAAGAAAGTCTAGTACAAAGTTATATATCTAGATAAAAATCTCTGGACAAAACTAAAAGACAATAGAAAAGTTTTGAAAAGAAACGCATGATTGTACGCCCTATTCAGTCCACTAATTCTTCGATAATATTGCAGGGGAGAGCAGCAACAGCCGAAGGCTCAAACTTAGGCTTGTTTGGATTATAATAATTATAATATTTTCTATAATTTTTAAACTTATATTTAGTATAAGTACTGCTCTACTATTCTAACAGTTATATAGTCTGACAGAATTTTTACTAGCTGTTATAAGAATATAAAATTAGTACTATTTGATTATATAATATAATTAAAAAACTATTCATATAAAAAAACAATTAGTATATATTTAAATTATTAGTATATTATATAGATAGTTTAATAGATTATTTTATCTAAGCTATAGTAAAAGTACCAATCTTTATCTTAAATTTATAGTAAAAGAAATATTAAATATATTATTAATTCTAAGTATAACAAAGTTAGAGCAGAGTCTTATTTCTATATACTATTAATTATATAATTATTTAGTATTCTGTATTTTTAGTATAGAAGTTATAGATAGTTATATATTGTATAAAGAGAAAAAACAAATTATAGTTAACAGTACTAATAAAAATTATAGAAAAATTATAGTAAATAAAAACTAGTATATTATCTGGTTAATCAGACTCTTCAGTCTCCGCGCTAGAAAAAAAAAGCATAATATAGATAAAAAGAGAAAATAATAAAAATTATACAGACGAAAAAAGAACAGACCGGTAATAAAAAAAAATATATATATAAAAAAAAAATCTAAAAAAAGAAAAAAATAGTTTTTTTATATAGTACTTTGTATATTCTATACAAAGCTAGTAGTTAAATCTGACTATATTCTCAGAACTAGTTGTATAAATAATACAAAAAGAAATCTTATTTATTAGAGAACTGCTATATTTACTAGATAAAAAGATTCATACAAAACAAAAAAAAGAAAAAAGAAGAATTTCTATTATAAAATTAAGATTCTGATATAGAGCTTAGTCTCAGATACTATCTAGTATCTAAAATCTTATATACTTTATACTAAGACTAGTACTAGTTTAGCATGTATATATAAGAAAACTTTATACAAATAGATAAAATAGTTTCTTAGCTATTTCTTCTTATTTAAAGGCACGTTTCGATTAGCACAATCTATCCGTCCCGTAACATTTATAAAAGACTAATATGAATAGTTTTTAGAAAGATTCTATATTAGTCTTTTATAAACAGTTTTTAGAATATATTTTTTTAAAAATTTTTAAAATACTAAAAAAATTTTTAAGACTTCTATTATTATTCTTCTATATATATTTAACAGTATTATTTAAAATTTTAATCTAAAGTTTCTATAGAAGAGTATTAATTATAAGCTGAATTATATAAATCAAATAAAAAAAATATAATACTAGCTTTAAATAATCTTTAAAAATCAGAGTTAATCAAAATATTATAAAGCTAAATATTCTAACTAAATTAAATTTAGAGTTCAGCTAAGATTATATTAAATATTATATTATTATTATTAATATTATTAATTATTATATCTAATAACTAATAAATAAAATTATATTTATATAAGACTGATAGAATAATTATAACTAGATTCTTACTAATATAAAATCTAGATACTGATTAGAAGTCTAGTAAAATCTTATAATATTCTATATTTATTATTAAAAAATATCTAATTAAAATAAAAAATACTTTCTAATCTAGACTAGTCTAACAGTCTATTATAATTAATATTTATTTAATATCTAAGAATTTTAATAACAGCTGTATATATACTTCTTCAGATAGTTCTATAAGATATTTTTTAATCTATATTTAATTAAAAAAATTTAATTTTTAATAGAAAGATAAAATAGTAAAATCAATTATTTATTTAAATTAAATATTTTTAACAGTTTCGAATAGTAGACAATAAATGATTATAAAATATAAAATTTAATTTTAAAAATTCTATTCATTATAAGCTGTAAAAACCTAAAGAAAAATAATAATTAAAAAAGATTTATTTTAAAAGAATAAATAAATATCTATAATAGCTTTTTACTCAGTATCTGATCAATTATTTATTTAGATATAATTAATAATAATTTTATTTTATAATTTTTATAGAGATAATAGCTTATAAAACTAGTTTCAAAATTTTTAATTTTTTAGATATTATAAAATATAAAAAGATATAATATAGTAAATATAAAAAGTTCTATCAGAAAATATCATATCTTTCTAAAAGCTATTCTATATTATTAATAACTTTTTCTAATTAAAGTAAAAAAAAAGTTTTTAAACTTATATATAGTTTTTAAAAAAGATTATCTTCTACTATTAGTTCTAAAAAATAGAAAGCTTTTTTTAGAGAGCTAAATATAAGATAATCTTATGATTCTTTATAATATATATAATCTTAAGATTTAAAAAAGAAGAAAAGATCTAATTTAAATAGCTTATCTTAGTTTAGATATTATTATAGTTCATAAAAATCTAAAAATTAAAAAAAAAACTTCATAATATTTTTTAAAAATAAATCAGATAACTATAATTAACTTGTAATTCTGAAGCTATTCTAAAACTATTCTATAAAAAATAAATATAAAAAAATAGAAATAGAAAACTCTATAAAAATAGTTTATTTTATTTTAAAATATATTTTTATATAAATATAATCTATTATATTTTGATATACAGCTGAGGTGTCTGCTGTATCTTATTTATTTTAATAAATCTAATAAATAGAAATTTATATTTAAAATATAGAGTTATAGAATAGTTTTTTTTAGATAGAGCTGTTTAAGATATAATAGACTAAAATAAAAAATAGATCTTTATAAAAAAATTTAAAAAAGACTTTTATAAAATCTTTTATAAAAACTATAGTGTTATAGTACAGATCTAGTCTATTCTATCTACTCTATTTATTCTATTTATTTTATTTATCTATTTCATTTTAACTATTTATTTAAATCTATTTAATCTATTTAATTTATTTAATCTATTTTATTCTAATAATCTAACTATTTTTTCTCACTATTCTATATATAATCTGTAATTCTTTTAACTATCTGTTTGTTTCTAATCCTACTAATAGTTTTTTAAACTATATTTTATTTATAAAACTAAAAATAATCTAATCTAATAATAAATCAAAAATCTAAAAAATTAGTTATAAAAATTATCCAGCTAAAGCTGTTATTTCTATTATTTAATTAAATTAAAAATCAGATACCAGCCAGCTTTTTAATATAGTATCTAATATTAGATTAGAAAATCACTAGAAAATATAATTATAAAAAAATATTAAATAGATAGTATAATATAAATAATTCTTAAAAGTTTAATCTATAATATAGAGAATTCAGCTCTTTTAAATAAAAAAAAGTATAATAGACTATTTAAACTAAATTAAAAAAAAAAGAATAGTAGAATAGAAACAGTATTTTTATTTCTAATAATCTAATTAATAAAATCAAAATAAAGATCATAAAAATCAGAATAATCAAAGATTAGATGAATAAGAAAATAAACAGAATATCAAATTTAATATATGATTGCCAGATGAATAGAACCGCTTCAACTCATTCAGAAGAATAATAGGATATATCAGGCTATTTAACCTAAATCCTTTTGTTTACTAATTTCTTGAATAGGAAACTGGTGTAAAGAAAAAGGTCAGTTAGGTATAGAATAGTAGCAGTCTATTTATTTTTAGACTAATTCTTGCTATTCTAAAGATCTAGCAAGGTTCTAGAAGTTAAATACTAAAGAAGATCTGAGTTATTAATATTATAACTATTATATAGAGAATATATAAATAGATTATTAATAATCTGCTATAGTTATAGGAATTATCTATAATAATTAGGCTTTTCTTTATATACAGCTGTTTTTAGTAGTATAATAGCAGTATAATACTGCTGTTTCGGCGCAGAAGCTAACTATTTTTAAAAGTATAATAGTAGATAGTAGAAAGTTGCAAGCTAGTCCTATTTAAGATATATATTATAAATAATACTATTCTATTTTAGAAATACTATAGTTTTTTGATAATAATATTAATAATATAAATATACTTCTATATATCTTTCTCAATATTCTTAATATTATTAATATTATTTATTTTATATTAAAAAATTTGTATTTTTCTACCGTCTCTATATTTATTTATTTATTCTAATATATTTATATAATATCTATATTCTATATTTTTTTTAGTATTATTAAGATACTAATAAATAGCTGCAGTATCTGTATTATAATACTATATCTTCTACAACAAATTATTATTTTTTAGTTAAGATTTTGTTTTTTTTTAGTATTTTTTTTTATCTGAAATATCTTCAGATTAATATAAAAAACTATAAATATAGTTCTAGTAAAAAATTTAAGTCTAGATATATTTTTAATATAGTTTTATTAGTAAAATATTAATAATATACCAGTCAGAAAACAAATTATATTCTAATAAGTTTTTTTTTGATTTTTAAATTTTAAACTCCAGCTAATTGTATATTAAACAGTATTGGGAATACTAAGTAATATTAATAATATATTATAGATTTTTTATTAATTAAGCTTTTTTTAATTGGAAGAGGAGAAAAAAAATATAATCTTATTTTTTATAGTTTTTTTAGTTTTTTAGCTGCTAATCTTACTATTTAGTTTTCTAATACAGAAAAGATCTACTATATCAAGTACGGTATAGTAGCTGTTATTAAAAAAACTATAGTTATAAATAATACTATCTATTTATAAAGATTATATTAATTTTTTAATAAAAAAATCTGGCTGTCTATTATAATTTTATTATAAAATATTATACTCTTACTGTCTAGACCAGAAACTTATATAAATATCTTTATCTTTTATTTAATAATACTAGCTATCTATTTTAGTATTATACTGTAGTCTTCTATTTAAATAATATAATCTATAAGATTATATATTTTTATACCAATAAATATAGTAATAAAGACTAGTATATTGCTAATATTAAAAATATTTTTTTTATTAGTATTATTTATAGATTATAGTTTTATTAGTATTCTGTATTTATTTTTTATATAATAATATCTTCTACCGGTAGTTTTTATTTAGTTATTTTTTAATTTTAATAGTTCTATTAAATATATATAATCCGGATTTTTTCTTAATATTATTTTACTTATAGTTTATATATATAATTATAAATAAAATAAATATATAATACAATAGATTTGTATTTTTTTATTATAAATTATATATATATATTATATATATTTTATAGTTATTTTATTATTATTTCTATTATATATTAATCTTAATCTATATATTATAGAATAAGAAACTGTAATCTAATTATTAAATTTATAGACTTTTTACTAAGTATTTACTAAATTTTTTATTAATAGCTATTAATTATATTCAAAAAATTATTCCTACTATTTTATTAAATAAAACTAATTTTTTTAGTAGTATAGACTATTCAGTATCTGCTCTATCTTCTATTTTTTATTATTATCTAAATCTAGTATTGATAAAGTTTTAGAAATATTTTTTCTAATTTTCTAAAATTTCAGCAAAGTAATATAGAAGATATTATATAATCAGATATATTTATTAAAAAGATATAGATAAAATACTTATTTTTCTACAGCTTTTAAAATTCTAAAAGATTCTATAAATTTTAAAATTAATTTTCGAGAGGTTTTTTTAAATTTAATATTTATAGTAGATAGCTTAACTAAATTTTTTTATTTAAAAATATAGATTATTTTATTATCTTATTTAAAAAATAGAGTACCGCGACGGCTATTATAGTAAGTTGATTGATTTTTATTTATCTTTTATTAATTTTTTTTTAGTTTTTTTTATAAAGTATTTAGTTTTTTTAGTTTTTTTAATATTAATAGTATTCTTACTTTTATAGAATTATTCTTAATTTAGAGTCTGAATTTAAAAGAATAATCTATTAGAACTTCAAAAGAAATTATTTTTATAGAAATATTTAGATAACTATTATATATAAATTCTGCTTTATTCAGTAAATTTATCTAATAGTTTTGATATTTAGTTCTAAAGTAGTATAGATAATATTTAAAGATTTAATTAGCTTTTTCTATTTAACTATTAGTTTATAGATAAAATACAGTTGATAATTATCTTTTAATTTTAGTTTAATAGCAAAGATCAGACTAAAATTAATTTATAAATATAGAGTCTTTATTTATAACTATATTATAAGAAGCTTTATATTTAAGTTTAATTTTTTAATAGAATAATTCAGCTAGTTCTTCTGCTCGAATTATATATAATATTAATATAAAATAATTTATTTTTATAAAATAATCGATAATTATTAATATAGAGTTTATCTAATAATTATAGTAGTATAGCTCAGATAGTTCTGTAATAAAATCTATAGTAATTTTAATTTATAATTTTAATAGAATTAATAAACTTTTAAATTTTTTATATAATCGATATCTAGCTGCAGTTTGATATTAGCAGATAGAATATATTACTATATAGTTTTCTATATTATTTTAGAGACTAATCTAGTAAAATTTTTTGTAAAAAAATTATTTAGTTCTATTTTATTTAAAGTAATCTACTAATAGATTATTATAGTATTATTATAGTAACTTTTAATATAGATCTTCTGCTTTTAGTATATAGAATCTATTTTTAAAATATAATAATCTATCTGTTATAATCTTCTAATATTTAGATAATTTATTTTTCTTTTTTTAGAATTCAGAATCTTTATTCTGAAGAGTTTTAATTAAATTTTTTAGATTATTATTATAAATAGATTTATAAATCTTTTCGATTTTATTTATACTTTTTATAATTATAATATTAGTAGATTATTTACAGTTTACTGTATAAATTACAGTCTAGTTAGCTGATTCTATACCAGTAGTATCTATAGATCTATTTAATACTATATAAATATTAAATCTAAATTTTTTTTATAAAGATATTTTATTATATTTAAACTAGGATTTACTAATTTTAGATACTGCTAAGATAGATACTAACTAATTATAAAATATTTATATAATATTATTATTATAAAAACTTTTTACTAATTTAAATAGTCTAGATAGAATATTAGTAGAATTATTTTTATCTAATTAATATTTGATTATAAAATTAAAAAAAGCTAAAATTATATACTAATATACTTAATATCTATTAAGTCGAGGTTAATTTATAAATAATCTAAGATTTATATAATCAGATAGAATTTTAATAGAATACTAAGTCCTATCGAGATATTAATACTAATATTTAAAAAAATAAATAATAGTAAAAAGTTTTTAATTTAGAATATTCTAATTAAGTTCTGTATTTGAGAACTTTCTTAACTAGATAATAATTATATAATATTATTCTATTAGTCTAGATTAGATTAAAATATCTACTATTTTTTTATTATAAGCGTCGGTTTCGATCTGGATAGATTAAGTTAGATTAAAGTAATAAAAAAGAAAAATAGTTTAAAATATATTAATAAGCCGGCGAAATACTAGTCTTTTATCTAAAAATAATTAATATATTTCAGATTTTTTACTATTTTAACTCTCTTTCAGAAGATTAGTTAAAGATAGTATTAGTAAAAAAAAGTTACAAATAAATCTATAATAAAAGTTACAAAATCCTAAAAAAATCTAAATATTATAATAGATAGTAGATAACGGCTATAAAATAATAGTTTTAACTCAGTTAGAATCTATTATAATATTTATAAAAGAAATAATATATCTAAAAAATTTAACTTATTACTAAAAAAAAAAGTATTTAGATAGTTTAGTATATAGATTAGCTTTTTATAATTATACCAGTACTTTTTTAATATATTTAATATATTTATATCTTATTATTAAAAAAATAAGAATATCGTTTAGATATATAATATAAATAATATTAAGAATATTATATAATATAAAGTATATATAATTTTAAAAAAAAACAGATATATTAGTTAAGCTAAATAGTATTACTATATATTTAAAGTAATTATATTATATATAAAACATAGTTTTCTATTTATCTCTCTTTTTAATATAGATATAATAGTAAGTATTTTAAATATTAATTTTATTAAAATAATTATATCTGGCTAATTAGTTAAGTATTTTAAAAATTAAAAATAATAGATATTAATTTTTTATTATAATTTTATTAAATTTATAATAATCTACGTATAGTTATAAACTTCTGTTTTTTTTAGATATAAAAAGAATAAAAGTCTCTACAGGGCTTTTAAACAGATATATTTTTTTATTAATAGTATTTTTATGAATATAATTTTTAAATACTAAGAGTTCTTTTTTTAAGAGAGAATA
>WOUI01000541.1:0-18172 GCA_012184565.1 Aspergillus floridensis | reverse complement strand
TATTCTGAAGAGTTTTAATTAAATTTTTTAGATTATTATTATAAATAGATTTATAAATTTTTTTAGTTTTATTTATATTTTTTATAGCTGTAATATTAATAGATTATTTATAATCTATTATATAAACTATAGTCTAGTCAGCTGATTCTGTACTAACAGTACTTATAGATCTATTTAATACTATATAAATATTAGATCCAGATCTTTTCTATAAAAATATTTTATTATATTTAAACTAAGATTTACTAATCTTAGATACTACTAAGATAGATACTAATCAATTATAAAATATTTATATAATATTATTATTATAAAAATTTTTTATTAATTTAAATAATCTAAATAGAATATTAGTAAGATTACTCTTATCTAATCAGTATTTAATTATAAAATTAAAAAAAACCAAAATTATATATTAATATACTTAATATCTATTAAATTAAGATTAATTTATAAATAATCTAAGATTTATATAATTAGATAGAATTTTAATAAAATACTAAATTCTATTAAGATATTAATACTAATATTTAAAGAAGTAGACAATAGCAAAAAGTTCTTAATCTAAAATATTCTAATTAAATTCTATATCTAAGAATTTTCTTAACTAAATAATAACTATATAATATTATTCTATTAGTCTAGATTAGATTAAAATATCTATTATTTTTTTATTATAAATATTAGTTTTAATCTAAATAGATTAAGTTAGATTAAAATAATAAAGAAAAAAAATAGTTTAAAATATATTAATAAACCGGCAAAATATCAGTCTTTTATCTAAAAATAACTAATATATTTTAAATTTCTTACTATTTTAACTTTTTTTTAGAAGATTAATTAAAAATAATATTAATAAAAAAAATTATAAATAAATCTATAGTAGAAGTTGCAAAATCTTAAAAAGATCTAAATATTATAGTAAATAGTAGATAATAATTATAAAATAATAGTTTTAACTCAGTCAGAATCTATTATAATATTTATAAAAAAAATAATATATCTAAAAAATTTAATTTATTATTAAAAAAAAAATATTTAGATAGTTTAGTATATAAATTAGCTTTTTATAGTTATATCAGTATTTTCTTAATATATTTAATATATTTATATCTTATTATCAAAAAAATAAGAATATTATTTAAATATATAATATAAATAATATTAAGAATATTATATAATATAAAATATATATAATTTTAAAAAGAAGCAGATATATTAGTTAAGTTAAATAATATTATTATATATTTAAAATAACTATATTATATATAAAATACAGTTTTCTATTTATTTCTCTTTTTAATACAGATATAATAGTAAGTATTCTAAATATTAATTTTATTAAAATAGTTATATTCAGCTAATTAATTAAATGTTTCAAAAATTAGAAATAGTAGATATTAATTTTTTATTATAATTTTATTAAATCTATAGTAATCTATATATAGCTATAAACTTCTATTTTTTTAGATATAAAAAAAATAGGAACTTCTATAGGACTTTTAGATAAATATATTCTTTTATTAATAGTATTTTTATTAATATAATTTTTAAATACTAAGAGTTTTCTTTCTGAGAGAGGATAAATAAATCTAAATAAAAATAATTTATCTTTAAAAAAATTAATAGTATAATTCTTATTATAATATTTAAAAAGAATTTTAAAATAATTAAAAAAAAATATTAGCAAATTTAACCAGCTCTGATAAAATAAAATCAGTTTAAAAATATTCTAATTTTTTATTATTATTTAAAAACTATAGTTTCTTTAGAGCTTTAATAATAGTATAAATATAAATAAAATTTCAGTAAGTCTTAGTAAAATTTTAAAAATTTAATTTTTAAATTTAATTAAATTTAAACTATTATTGCTTGCTCTAGAGAGATAAATAGATTTTATAATTAAATAAAATAATTATAAAAAATAATATTAAAATATTTTAAATAATAGTAATATATAGTCTAATAAAGTACTGTTATACTTTTTTTAAATTAATAATATTTAAAAAAATATTTTATATTTTATAATTAATAATAGAGGTATAGTTAATAGCTTTAAATTATAATAAAAATTTTAATAATTTTAAAAAAAATATTACTATATAAATTTAATATTAATCAGATTATACACCGTACAGCTATTAATATCTATATAGATTTTTCTAATATAAAAAATTTATATTAATATTAATATTTTATTAGCTATTTCTATTTTATAATACAGAGCTAAAATAAAAAAGTTAATCTCAGTCTATTCTATTTTTTTATATTATTTTTTCTAGCTTATAGTTCTTAAATTTAAGCTGATTTTTTTTAAAAAAATATCAATTAGTAAGATACTTAGTACTATTATATAAAAAATATTATAAAACTTTTCTAACTAGATCAGGATAATTAGTTTTAGAATTAAAAAATTAAATATTTTTATAGAATTATATCTATTTTTATAATATATTAAATCTATTAGATTTTTATTTATATTTTTACTACTGTATATATAGATTCTAATAATAAATAATAAAAAATATTATTTTATCTTACTTTTCTAATAGTTAATATATATATTCTTTAATATAGCAGTTGAAATCGGAGAGCAGCTTTGTAAAAAAAATATAATTATATTTTTTATTAATAGTTCTAAAAAAATACTATTCTAAAATATTAAAATAGATATAAAATTTATAAAAATTTTAGTTATTTTATTATTAAGCTTTTTCTAACTAACTTATTATATCAGATTCGAAGATGGCAGTATTTTAAATAAAAAAAAATATTTATTTAGAAAAAATAGACTATAAATAGCTAATATTTTTTTTTAATCTAATAGTAATTTTTTAAAATAATAATACTATCTCTACTAATAGATTATACTTATATAGCTTATAGTTTTAAAAATTTTATAATAATTATTATAAAACTTAGATAGTATTTTTTAAAAGTTATAATCTAAATTATAAAACTACTCCTAGTATTTTTATATATTAAAGAAAAGTTTGAATTATAAGATATTTTTAATTTTAATATTTATTTTAGATTTATTTAAAAAAAAAAGTTTTCTGTTGCTGATTCGGTATTAATTTAATATTATTATATTAAATTTTCTATTATAATTCGGCAATTTATTTTTATAATTATTAATAATCTTATAGTTGATTAATAGTATTTTTAATTGCAGTAAGATCCTCTACTGAGAAATCTAATATAGAAGATAATAAACTATCAGCAGTAGAAAAAGTTTCGGACTTTAAACTATTATCTGAGTATAATAATTATAATAATATACTATATTCTATAGATAATTAAAAAAAAAGAATTAGAATTATAAAAAAAAAAGATTAGTTAGATATAGAATAGTAGTAGTTTATTTATTTTAAAACTAATTTTTACTATTCTAAAGATCTAGTAAGGTCCTAAAAGTTAAATACTAAAGAAGATCTAAATCGTTGATGTTATAACTATTACGCGGAGGATGCGTAGGTAGATCGTTAATAATCCGCCATAATTACAGGGGTTATCTATGACAGATGCAACTGAATTTCAACTTGTGTTAATGGTTATTATCTTCCAGTATAGTCAGCAATGGGCAGATTTCATCCTATATGTAATAAATAATACATAGTTTTGGACCTGCATTCTTCATAATCTTCTATTGTCTTGTTATTATACAAGAAGTGAATGAACCAAGACAAGACTACTGGACCAAGGTTCTGGATTGTGCTATTTGCACTTACTGCATAGAAGATAATGCTTATTATGTCTATGATACTTATTATTGTTAAGAGGTATACACAGTGAGTTTCAACAGCCTAAGGTTTTTATTACTATATCTCTAGAAAGGATGGTTGATATGTACTGGTTAATTATGTATATATTCAGCAGTCAAAAATCTATTAATTGAACCTATTCTTTGATGTGTAAAGAAAAAAGTCTGTGTGCTATATTTGTACCATCCAAATGACTAGCTCTAGCTTAATAGTGGATATATTCAATTTTAATATTCTACCACCAGGATCCATAATCCATGCAGTTAACACCAAGGTGACCCCCAACTATCGCCAAGCTCTGAGTAGGTTCCTTTAAGCACTTGCTATTGATACTCGGTATGTTCTATACCACTTATGTTAAATGATATGTATAGAGATGGTACCAAAGGTCCCACAAATTAATGGGATACTTACTAGTTGTTGACCTAAGCCCCGGAAAACCGTTGTAGAAGACGATAGAATAAGACATACCCTAAATAAAGAACCTCAATAGTGAGGCATTGTTCAATAAAACTATATATCCCTGATGTTGGTGTCAAGCAGGTTTCAAGCAGCTATTAAATGATACCTGAGTGTATGTGAAGTCTTCATTATTAGCTTGCCGCATAACGCCCAGCATGGGTGGGATTAAAGAGAATTTGATGGTCAATACTGCTTTCCTTTCAATACTTGGCCTTTCTAGGCCTTCTTAACCAAGAAATTATTATTTGTATTTGGTAACAGTAGCTATTATTTTTGATACTTCCATATCCGCAGGCTCCCTGACTCCATCATAGTTAGCACAAAAATGATTGGACATCATTTCTGATGGGCTGAAGCAGTGCAATCTGGAGGCGATACGTCATTAACCACTATGCCACCCCCAAAAGAGATGGTAACGTCACCTTGACGAAGATGCAATGCGCTATACTGAACTCTTTCCTCCTACATAAGTCATCTAATTTAGTCGCAGTCGATATTGAGACGTAGATAAAACTCTCATCTTTGCGGAATTGTTAATTCTTTAATTGCAGCATCCAGCGGCCGTCGGCCTACTTGAGCGCCTTCAATATGCAAGACAACACCGAGAGATCATCGCGGGGAAGTCCTTCCCAGTTCAAGCCCGGTAGAGTCATATGCAGCCATTGTTTCCGGCAGGAAGCTGACTTGTACTGCAGGTCATGAGATACCTATTCAACATCAAAAAAAGCCGGGCTTGCAGGCCGATCTCGAACAACCGAAACCAGCGTCCAGCCACATACCCAATGAGGATGGAGCTTATCAGAGCTACAAAGCAGCAGGGAAGTTGATTGGCAAACGCGCTGTAATCACCGGCGGCGACTCAGGAATCGGACGTGCCATAGCCATATTGTTTGCGATGGAAGGAGCGACAAGCCTGATAGTCTATTTACCAGAAGAGGAAAAAGACGCACAAGAAACAAAAACAAGAGTGCAAGAAGCTGGACAAGAATGTCACTGCATGGCCACCGATCTTCGCGAAAGGCAGAACTGCCGCAAGGTGATCGATACCGCACTAGAAAAACTAGGTGGCATAGACATCCTAGTGAACAACGCCGGGACACAGAATATGATCGAGGACCTCGAGGATTTAGAAGAGTAAGTAAGGTCTTGATCCGATGACGCTCTCCATGCTCTGCACGTAAGGTTCAGGATCCCAATAATTCTCCCAACGGCAGTTTCAGAGGAGCCGTCGGATTTCGTATCCAGTACGTCGCTGTTAGCTGACAAGAACACAATAGGAGTCAGTGGGTAAAGACATTTGATACCAACATCCATCCCCTCTATTACCTTAGCAAATACGCTCTCCCCCACTTGAAGCGTGGCTCGACCATAATCAACTGCGCATCTGTCAATGCTTACATCGGCCGGCCTGATCTTCTCGACTATACATCGACAAAGGGAGCCATTGTTGCCTTCACGCGAGGTCTATCTAATCAGCAACTCAAGAATGGCATTCGTGTTAATTGCGTTTGTCCAGGGCCAGGTAAGGTTTGACCGGGAGACTTAACTTACGTGAACAGGATGTGAACTAATATAATCATATGTAGTTTGGACCCCGCTTATTCCTGCCACCATGACGACCACTGCGATGGAGCAATTCAGCTCCGTACCGATGGGTCGCCCAGGGCAGCCCAGTGAAATAGCTACTTGTTTTGTTTTCCTTGCAAGTGCGGATAGTAGCTATATTTCGGGACAGTGCTTGCATCCTAATGGGGGCGTGGTTGTGAACGGCTGACTCATGTATCGATGGGAGAGCAAGCACCTGGCAAAGCACACACACACAAATCAGATTTTACATGAGTACCATGTAACCCAAAAGGAGTAAATAGACTGTTATTTGCAAAACTGCGCGAACGACAAGTAATCCATAAACACCTATTTATAGGGAGAAGAACGCTGGTGTGTTAAATCCTGCTGCCACTAAAATTTACCCAAAATAGTGCACGACTTGAAAGTGCGGAACTAACGACGGTACCACATGCGCGTGATCCTGGTGTGCCTCATCTTCTTTTGAAGTTGAAAAATTCCGTACATCAGTGCCTCGGATGTAGGCGGACCTATAGTTTTTGGAAATTAGTGAATAACACCATAATGAGGTGGGCAAGGCAAAACGAACATCCAGGGACATAAACATCCACAGGGACAATTCTGTCGCACCCACGAACGACAGAGTAGCTATAGTGGTAATATCCTCCACCGTTCGCACAACTTCCCATACTGATAACCCATCTCGGATCAGGCATTTGATCGTAAACCTGTCTAAGAGCGGGTGCCATCTTATTTGTCAAGGTACCAGCAACAATCATTACATCGGATTGTCGAGGAGAGGCTCTGAAAATGATTCCTAGGCGATCTTGATCGTATCTTGGTGTTGAAAGGTGCATCATTTCCACGGCGCAGCAAGCAAGCCCAAAAGTCATGGGCCAAAGTGAGCTCTGTCGAGCCCAATTGGCAACTTGGTCAAGAGTGGTCCTATTAAATGTTATTTAATCGCCCAAACATGGCAAGATAGCTGATATACGGACAGCACATATTGCATCGCACCCTCCTTTTTCTCCTGACTGGGCAATGGTACCTCCTTTCGTACCTTGCCAGAAGCAGTGAGATGTTGAGCAGGCTGCCCTTGCCGTTCGAGAGCTGTCGCCGATTTGATAGCTGATGTTGAAAGACGTGACATATTCTGCGGTCGGAAGAAACGTGACGCCGGCAGCGGTCGCGCTGCCTGATTGTCAATTAATGGCTAGTTAAAGATCGACTAGAGACCTACCATGCAAAGCGCCTGAGACAGCGCGCCCGGTGAGAGGAAGCATACTGATCAAGACCTCGTGGTGTGCTTGTAAAAGTTTCCGGAATCCCTGGATGGATTGTGTACACAGCAACTCTGAGAGTAGGGTAGGTGTATGTACACCTTCGAGAATCACAGTGGCGACTGAAGTAACGTCAAGACGAAAGAGTCAGTTTGGATGGTTGTTCTGCGTTGATGGTACCAATGGATTACCCATTAGCTGTATTACTGTAATGATACATTTATCAGTGGAAAGACAGAGCCACTGATGTAATGAGAGGTGTAATAAAGAGTAATCTGTACTCAGACAAACCCTGGTGGTGTCACGTGATAGCATAAGGTTAATTCAGGCCTAATTCATTGGCCGAGCTGCGGATGCACATATTCCCTAAAAAGGTACCTAGACGGTGACATCAAGGTCAAGTAAAGCTCTTGATGCCGATTTCATGGGGTGACTTATCATCGAACAGAGTCTACGTCCTTCACTATTCAAATCGACTCTCGCTATTCAAGGCCATTTCTGTGATCAGGCTGATTGAGAGGAGGCGAGAGCTACTTCGACTTCATCACCTGACTTAGGTATGTTCATATCATTGTAACGATATGGTCGAGCCTGTACTAAGGTAGGGGCCTGTTTTGCCGTGCACTTATAAAAAGCTAGGGACGTCAATATCCACTCCGTCTGAGTTCTTGTCATATTTGAAGGTCTATGAACTCGATCTAAACAAGAACATTTGAAATGCGAAAGTGAAAAGTGATCGCTATGATGCCTAAGATCGCCTGTATCGGTGTAATCGGTAAAGCCGTATGTATGTCATTGCACCTAGAGCAGCTTTGATACTAATGCTGCCTAGGACAATCCAATACATATAGCATTGTTCCCTCCATATCGCAACTCGGCTATCGAGTTCTCCTTCCTAGTGAACTCCTGCTTGGATATTGTTGAGATAAGGCGCAGACAAACGTCCATTGACCAGGATCTCGGCCTTTTGCACGCCGTGGACGAAAGCTTGGCAGCGTACGGATGGCTCACCACGACAGGAGTGAAGCTGCTAGTTATAATTGATCTAGTCAGCGAAACAATTAGTCAAGAGGGGCTCGGGGCATCATCTAGGACTATTCTCAAAGTGCCTGACCTTAGGCCGGTATGTTATGCATTAGTAGCGCGATCCCTCAGCCAGCAATTGATACATCACTGACTCAGTGCTATAGGTCTTTCGTTCTCTGCAGGACGCTTATGTTCAACTATTGCAGAATCCATTCTATACCCCGCCTGAGCACTCTGACACCGTCAAGCCTTGTGCTCAGGTGTCTAGCCTTCCGCAGGTCGCAGACAAAAGATTTGTCAGGGATATTTTACGAATTGGTGAGTCATGGGCACCATTTATGTCTCCACATTAGGAAGGTCCCGCTAGATCATGGCAATTGTGATCGTCAACTCGGAGTGAGTAGCATAGTCAACGGATATTTGATCTCGGATAGTGCCGCTGAGTCGTGGTAAGAGCAAAGGCGGACTTGAAACCAAATTTCCCTAGCACCTGCATGCTACTAGAATGTCCATTGGAGATATTCATAATAGAAGACTGAAGGCCTCGTTCTAACCACGCTCAGATCTAGCATAGTATCAATCTATTGCTCTCTATCGGAGGGAAAGGGAGATTGACTGTACATGGCTCAAGGTTAAGATCCACAGGAATATATCTACGCCATGACAAGTGTAAGAATATAGTATTAGGGATCGGTAGCCGATTTTTCCAAATCACCTAGAATATCCTCCAGCTCCCGAGGATCGCATATGGACCAGACACCGCCACCCTTGACCATGATCTTGCCAACTTCCTTACCAACCAAATTTCTGCCAACCTTCCCTGGCCCTATTCCAATCCAACGTGACACACCGTGATCCTGATCTAGATATCGAATGCTATCCCACCACCTAACGGTTTCAACGCATTGCCGAGAGAGCAGAGCCTTCAACTCCGCTATTGAACTAGTCGGTAGACCTGAAACATTTGATACGAATTGCATATGTGTGGGAAATCTGATGTTAATATTCTCCAGGGCATACCGCATGTAGTCAGCAGCTGGTGCCATTATAGGGTTGTGGAACGGACTCTCGCATTTTAATTTCACCGCGCGAGGATCGTGGCCTCCAAACTGACGGAGCTGGACTATCAGAGTCCTGATTTTTGCAATACTGCCGCTAAGTACGATTTGGTTATTAGAGTTTATATTTGCAATCATGACATCCTGGAATGCCGAAGCCCCGTGATCAGTGTCGTCTTTCAATGCTGGCTTCACGAGCCCAAGAAAATCGTGAATGGCCTCCAGCAATTCCAGGAAATGATTAGGCTCGCAGACAAGAGCTACCATGCCATATTCATCTCCTGTTGTTTCGAAGGCCTTTCTCGTGCATTGGGACATGATCTCTGCACGCCGTCTGACCAATCTTAGCGCATCCCCAAAATCAAGGTAACCCCCTGCAACCAGAGCAGTAAACTCGCCCAGGCTGTGGCCCAGGGTAACGTCTACTAGCGTATCTGCATTGAAGCCGAACTCGTGTTCTAGTATCCGGAGTATCAACAGCGATGTAGCCATGATAGCGGGTTGCGAGTTTTCCGTCTTGTTGAGCTCCGAGTTAGGGCCCTGGGATATGATTTGAGACAATGGGAAACCCAAGGTGGAGTCCACCTCGCTCATGACTTTGTTGGATATTGTGGGAAACATCTCAAGCCACGGATTTGCCATTCCCATGCGCTGAACCCCATGGCCTGTGAGCAGAAGCGGTTAGAAGCTAGAGTAAAGTAAAGGGTGAGGGCACCCAAACCGGGGAAGAAGAGGGCTGTGCGTAGTGGTGTTTTGGCAGGAGATATAAAGGAGCATCGACTTCGCGGATATCTGTGGGGCTGAATATAGCGGTGGCCCTGGCACCCTCTGTGCAGCTTCGGTATCAAAAGGGAGGTGGGCATAGTTTCTAGTGACTCATGAATCTAGTAGCCCGTAGTGCTTGTGCAGTTGCATGTCGAGGTAGATAAAAGGGCATCATGACCTTGTGCCAGGAGGCTAGGTGAAGTTCTTCTTGGGGTGGAGTGCAGGGGGGCCGATACGAACAGTCAGTCATAAATGATGGAGCGAGTGGTGTGGTCACGTGATGTCTCTTGGACAGAAGTGAACAATGTGGACTAGCACAGCTAATACCGATAAGTTGCTGTCGTGTAGATCGCACATCAGACTGCAAGTCATGGGGAATCGTAGACCTATCCCTAATTACAGTAATTTGCTGCAAGCTGGTTTGTACAGTGATCCGGCTAGGGAATAATATTTGCAGGTCATTGTGAGCATAAGATAGGAGAAATGATGTGCCTTCTTCCTGCTTAATAGAGTCACTGTCCTTACCAGGAAATACTAGGTACAAAGTATGTTCTTTCCAGTAGGAAGTGAGTATCATCTCACGCAAAATCAAGGAAGGAAGCCTACTAAACCTTTGAAATTCGCTGCCTATGTATGCGTCATTATCAGTAGACATATACATGCGGCAAGCAGGATTTTGAAAGAATATAGCCCAAAGAATATGTAGCGAGCTACGGCTCCGATGTAGTTTGTGTATGAATCATATACAACCAGTCATAGTAAACCTTCATTTAACTCTAGGCAAATGTGAATAAATGGTCGAGTGCGATTGAAAGCTGCCCTAGGCAGATAACTGAGCAATTGTGCCTGACCGCCTTCGGATCGGTAGCACTTGATTGCGCGCAGCCGACACATGTCGAGTGTTGTTATTGACAATAGTGAGCGCGGCCACGAGTTCATAGATTCGCGCTTTAGAACCACTATCCTCATATATCTACCTCACAGAGCATTTATGATTCGACCACCCTGAAAGCGATACTATTCGCTCTACTTCCGTATCGAGATTCAACAATGTTCGTACCAAAAGCAGCACTTGGGCCAGCAGCCGCCTTGCGCAATCCCCGAAGACGACAACGTACGAACTCCGATGATACCGCGCAACAGCCTAATGCGAAACGTCAGCGCTCTGCTCTACGCCAAGATAGCGTCGAATCGTTCATAGAAAATTCTACCAGAAAATCATCCCAAAAACCATCTCTGGCTACTGAAAACCTCGATCTTTCGAATATAGGGCTCACACCCGCCGACGCGGCGAAGGAAATCCCCATCAGAGCCGCCAAAAGACCTGGAAGCTTTAAGCAAGACGCTGCCGAAGCAGTGACCCTCGTCTGTCACTCATGCCACATTTTTACAGTCAATATAACTAACGCTCAATTTTTCAGTCACAAACAGATTTCTACAGTGTTAAACAGCTGCCAGCTTTTCCAGATCAGATCGCCGGCTTACAATCAGGTCAGCACAGACGTGATTACGCTCATACTACATTTATTGACGGGATATGCAGAACCTTACAGAGTTGTCTTTGGAAGGGGTTATGGTTTGGCACTGGCTTTGACAAGGTCTCATGCAATAATTTGGCCATATTCTGAGGATGCTCAGCCACAGAATTCGGAGGTTCTTACTTTACCCCTCCCAGAATTATGCAGGGGCTCCAATGATGCAGCACCTCTTGGACATCTTCTCTCAACAGCAACAGGCGGCTTGCCGGGACTAGTCATTGTCACACCGAGCAGTGGCCATATATTGTATTGGGAGACCATAACGAGCGCCACATCACTCGGATATACCAGGCAGAAACTGTGTGGCCTGCAGGGAAGCATCAATGGCCTCCTCTCTGGTGAATACGCTACTGACGTTATCAATTGTGAGCCATCTGGGGTTATCGTGATATTCTCCACCGGTAGAGTAGCTCACGTTACCGTGAGGGATCCCCAGGGCAAGCCGGCCGTAACGGCTAGTTTTCTCCAAAACCCCTCTGGTGGTGGTAAACTAGGCTTTCTTGGGGGGCTAAGAAATGCTCTTGGTGGAGGGTACTGGAGGAAAGACATTGCAGCAGTCCAAGCAGGTCAATCGCACCAGCGAGGACAGAGAGAAGTCATCATAGCCACTACCACGGGTTCCTTTGAAATTTGGGACACTCATTGGAATAACGGAAGCTTGCTTAAGAAGCAGTTCGATGTTAGGAATATAATTTCGGATGCTCTGAGCGAAAACTCACTTCAGCATGAAGAGGGTAACATCGAAATTTTCGATTTCGTGTTTGCCGCCGCTGAGTCCAACGCCCATCATGGTTTGAGTAGCGAGTCCAACACGTGGGATGTCTTGGTTGTCGTGGCCATGACTTCGGCAAGCTCACAAGACCTATACGTTCTCAACCTGAGGCTCTCCGAAGAGGCTCAGATACTGTCTAGTACTGCGATAAAGCATCGTGGTTCTTTGCCACATCTCGAAGCGACTCAAATCAAGCTTTTTGTTCCTAGCTCAGGTAATATGGGCTTTCTCGTGGTCGGACAGTCAATCATTTTGCTGTCACTTTCAAATGGAAAGGAACACCTGGATGGGACTACACCGGACAGCAATCGAGGAGCAGGAGCATTCCACGATATCATCAATCTGCGATCTGGCCAACAGTACGATATCCTGGGTAGCGGATGTGAAGATCGGACTACCGAAAGGACAGAGCCTGCATGTTTGATTATGGTTCGGGGCTTTGGTATCCTCCGGATCAGTGGCTTGGCTATCGATCAAGAGGCGACAAGCGCTGCGAATACATATATCACTGCAAAGCATAGGATTGAGCAAGCAATCTTTTATGGAACCATCATGGAAAATCCATTGGACCTGACAAACAAGGAGGGCCTAGGGTTTCCCCTAGGGGAGGTTGAAGAGGCTGCCCTAGAGGTGACCAATGAAATACTGAATTCAACTTCGAGATACATACCGACAACTTCTATTACTGTGGATCAGAATTTAAGGTTGCGGGCAAAGGCTCTTGATGATCTTTCATCTTTGTTGATGCAAAAGCACAAGGCTTTGAGTCACTTGGTCTGGTGGGAAATGCTCTGGGGCGCGGAAAAAATCGCAGCCCAAAGAGCTATCTGGAAGCTTGAAGAGTGTTGGCGAAAGCAGAACGGTAAAGGTCAAACGCTGCTGGCTGACATACTAGAATCAATGAGTGAAAGATTCAAGACGCAACGAAACAGTGATAGTGACCCGGTCCGTCATTGGTTCCTCCACGATACCTTTCAAATGGAAAATATCGTGCCCTGGATCTACCACTCGGTCAAACCACAAAAAGGCAATAACCTGAAGCAGAGTTTGGGGGCGGCAGAAAAGCTCTTAGGCGCCAGCGAGCTGTCACTAGCCGTTCTAGAAACAGCGTATCACTATAGAGACGAGCATGCTAGTCGCTACGGAATCATCGATGGCTATGTGGAGGATGGGGTATTGACAGGTAATTACAAGGGTCTCCAAGAGTTCTGGACATCCCGAAGCATTGGATATGTCGAGAGCGTACGCCTGTTGGATCTCGAGCTCGACACCTGCAGAGTCTGGCTCCAGCAGAGAGCAAGCTCGACCGATATGCCGGGAAATGACATCTTGACGAGAATAGCGACAAATGGTGCCAGACAGTTCCATATCCTCGGTCAAATACACCGGGAGCGGGTTCGTTGGCTTGCTGCCCAAGAAGACCCGAAATTAGTTGATGAAGGGATCGCCGTCGAACACTCACACGTCAAGCAGCGCAAATGGCAGCTTTTTAAACTCGCCGGAATCGGTCACCTGGAGGAAGCAATCAAACTAGCAGAAGATTTCCGGGATATGGGAGCACTAGTGGAGTTGATAATTGAGCTTCAAGACCAGACTAGGGGTCAGAATCTCCCGCCTCATTCTCCGAGCAACACGACCAGGGGCTTAGCGAATGCTCCGGACCAACTAAGCAAGAAGATATCAGGTTATTTCGAGAGATTTGGACACTCATGGGCTGAGGCATTCTTTTCGCGACAAATATCTCTGGGACAGGCAGGAGTCCTCTTCGCGATGAAGAAGTTTCAGCCTTATGTCACCCAATTCCTACGCAGTCACTCAACATACTCTCGGCTCTCTTGGATCAACGATGTGATTGGTGAGAATGACTACGACAGGGTTGCTTGTTCCCTGGAAAAGCTGGCCCTTGAACAAGAATCAGACTTATGGGGTCATCGAGTAGAGTTATCTATGGCTAAACTCGTGACATTGGCAGCCTGGGAGCAGTCATCCCAGCCCAAAGGTTTGGTGGACCAAAGCGATGTTAAGCGTCTAGAGGACCTTGCAGAAATAGATGCTGTGCAGGAGCTTATATCCGCCTCCGTTACACCGACCTTAGAATGCGCGATTGACGAAAAAGCCAAAGTTGAAATAGCTGTTTCAAGCATGGGGCGGGGCATCTTGAAAGACACGCCGTCGCTTTATGAGGTCATGAAAGAGGCAGTTACTAAAGTGGTGTTTCGACGTGTGATGAATGTTGATGAGTTGGTGGATTTCTTGACTCTGGCAAGAATTCCTGAGACTCCGAGCAACGACCAGGAAGAAATTGTGGGGAAGGAGGACTATCTGGCTTTGCGTGTCTTACGTTTGAGTCATTATGCCCAGCGGGATCCGCAGTTGTATGCCATCTTGCAAAAATTGGTATGGAAGAGATGCATGATCAGTGATGACTGGATTGCAACTGGGAAGGCTGCCGAAGAATCAGGAAGCGAATTTGAACATGTTCTGCATGGTACCTCGCTTGCTCGAACTCTCGCCTGGTGTCACAACGATAGTAGGTGTACTCTTAGAGGCATGTGTTTATGCATTAGTTTACTCGCTGACTGTGCTATTTAGGACTGAGTGAGGACCTTACCCAACCCACACTTTACATCCCTCGGGCTCCGGAAGATGTCATTCTAAGTGAGTCCGAGTTAGACCGTCTCACCGCTCGGTTGAGCCCAGAACGGCGAGCGCACAATCGTCGGGACCTTGAGAGAGAAAACCTGTTGGTGTCACATTATATCGAGAGTGGGAAGCTTGATTTCTGGTTTAAGACCCTTTTCGAGTTTGTGCAAACATCGCAGAAAAGCTTTGCTGCTGGAGAGACACAGAGTCTGGAATCTAATAGTCCGTCAAACAGACCACCTGGAATATCGAACACCAGGGCACAACTTAACTGGCTTTGAGCTTATGTTAGTTAGTGTTGGTTAAGTGAGATTAGCTTCAGTATTTACTTTCATTGGCATAGTCAAATATCAAAAAATAATAACTTACATGAGATATCCAGTTTATAAGCTACCGGCAGACTTCTATATCTATTCACACCAGGTATACCAAACACTATTATTGTAAAGGCGGCTGAGCTTTTCCCCATATAATCAATGGCTGGCGTCTTTTTATAGTTATTTTTTTCTTTATTCTCTATTATATATATCAATTGGGCTATAAATGACAATTGAGCTATATAAACTATCAGATTTTAAAGAGCTATTAATTGATAGATTACTATTTTTGAATATATCTTATATACCATACGAAAATATCAATTTTTGGGATTTCAACTTTGTTGGCAGTACACATGTGGTTCTGCCACCGCCCGGCTAGCCCGGCTGTCAAATGTGTATATTTATATAGTTAAAAAGAATTAATTAAGTATAAATTCTGATCATTTCTGCTTTGGATAATTTTTTAATAGTTAATACTGGTAGTATATCCAGTCAACAATTTTCGGTCTATTTAAGGGTCTAATATTAAAAAAATTATTAATCAAAATATTTCTAAATTAATTAATTTATTTAAAACTAATACTTTGTCTGGTAGAATACCTGCAAAATTAATTTTTTTATTTTTCAATTTTTTAATTTTTTAATCTTGCTTATTTTAATTATCTATCAATTTTTTATCTGTTTTTGTTTATTTTAAATTTTTTATTTTTATTATCAAATTTTTATACTGCTGTGTATTATTTAGCAACTAAATTCTTAGCACAGATTTTTATTATAAATAATTTTATAGTAAATTATAAAAATATTTAAATTCTAATTCTAAAAGTCAATTGCTCTTTAAAGTTATGATTATATTAACTGTTATGGAACCAAGGCCCTGATATAGAGCTCGGCTTCAGACACTAACTGATGCCTGAGGCCTTGCACGCTAGATACTAAACCAGCACTAGTTTAGTATATATATAAAAGAATTCTATATAGATAGATAAAATAGTTTTTTTAGCTGTTTCTTCTTATTCTAAGACATTTATATTTATTGATAACTCTATTATTTATATCTGCTTTTATTATATAGATTATATATCTTAATAAAATCCTATTCTTTATTCTAATTTTTTTATTTATTATATATATATATTTACTATTTTTTAGTCTTACTAAATTTATTTTCCTATTCTATTTTTTTATATTTATTATATTTTTAAGAATTCTTTGTCAATTCTATATATCTTAATATTATATATTTCTATATTTTATATTATTGTCAGAATTTATTGATATAAAAATATTGAAATATTTATTTAATAACTTATCTATTTGATTGTTTATTTAAGTTATTAGTAATATTAAATATTATTAAAAATTATCTTTTAAATTATCTAATTCTATCTAAATTTTTCTACTGAACTATTTATAGCTAGATAATAAGATACTATATTATATATATTATATTGTTTAATATTTAGATTTTTTTATTTTTCAAATTAATTATTATCTATTTTTTCTATCTTAAAATACTAACTATAATATACTATATTTTTAATAATAGTTATAAGACTAAGTATCTAACTGTATATAACTAAAAGAATTAAAAAAACTATTAGAATATATATTATTTAGATTTATAAATAGAATATCTAGTATCTAAAAATTTAAATAGTTAAAATAATAAATTTTTTCAATTTTCTATATATTTATAATAATTAATATATCTATTAAATTGATACTTATATTTTATATTATATATTTTCTCTATTGATTGAATAGTAGATATTAATTTAATAAATCTATTATTTATTAATATTTTTTTATTTATTATTGTTGGCAGCACACCCGGTTCTGCCATAACAGACCGCCTATAGCGGGTTCTGCTACCGTCCGGCTAGACCGGCTATCAAGTATATATATATCTATATAGTTAGAAACCATAAATAATCTATAAAAAATTATAATTTCTATTTTAAATAATTTTTTATAGTTAATACTAGTAGTATATCCAGTCAACAATTCTCAGTGTAGTTAAAAATCTAATATTAATATATATTATTAATAATAGTATATTTAAATTAGTTTGTCTACTTAAAACTAGTATCTTATTTAATAGAATATTTATAGTACTACTAATAAGCTTTTTTTTATTTCTTTTTATTTATTTTAATTTATTAATCTTTTATCTATTATTATTTATTTTAATTTTTATTATTTCTATTATTTGTAAAGATATTTCTACTACTGTATAATATCTAATAATTAATTTTTCAATATAGATTTTTAATACAGCTAGTTTTATAGTAAATTATAAAGATATTTAAATTCTAATTTTAATAATTAATTATTATTTAAATCTGTAATTATTTTAACCGAAAATTCTATATTCTATATATTAATATATTTAAATAATATTATCTAGACTATCTATTATATATTTTATTTATTAAAATAGATTATAGAAATATTATAAATTATTCTATAGATATTCTTATAATAATAAAAATAATAATATTATATATACTACTATTATATATATTAAAAATCTATAATAACTAAAATAAAAAAAATAACTATAATTATCTAGTTAAGTAAACTAATAAAAAATTATGTAAAATAATATTTAAAAAATTTAAGCTTATAGTTATATTTTTTTGATATATTTATTAATTTTAGTTCTAATATCTTTCTTAAAATAATTAATATTCTTTAAAAAAGCTGAAATTAAGAAAATTTTATAAGCTAATATATTTCCAAGTTTAATTATTATATTAGTTCTATTAATTTTTAAATCTATACTAGTAATACTAGTTAAAATAAAACTAACTATATCAAAATCTATAGTTATATTAAAACTATTATTAAAAATTAATTTACTTCTATTTTTTATACAATATTTATTTTTAGATT
Source organism: Aspergillus floridensis (assembly GCA_012184565.1). Classification (NCBI taxonomy): domain Eukaryota; kingdom Fungi; phylum Ascomycota; class Eurotiomycetes; order Eurotiales; family Aspergillaceae; genus Aspergillus; species Aspergillus floridensis. The sequence goes on along the minus strand of WOUI01000541.1, from coordinate 80 downwards.
TTTTTATTAATAATAATAATATAATTTTTATATAATCTGTTTCTATATAAATATAGAATAATAAAATTAATAATATTAAT
>WOUI01000540.1:0-18288 GCA_012184565.1 Aspergillus floridensis | reverse complement strand
TTGGGGGGGGGAGGAGGGCCCAAACCATCCAGGCGTGCTATTTTTTTTTCCTCTTTTTTTTTTTTTTTTTTTTTTTTTTTTTTTTTTTTTTTTTCTTCTTCGCTTCTCTCCTGCCCAATCCCAATGGGTTGGGAGCGCATTGCGGACAAATGGGCTTGTCGACCATAAGGCAGCCAGGGTATCAATCTACTAGTACACCACAATTAGTTTAGCGGTGTCAATCCGCTTTTCTCCATCTAAACTGCCACGAGACCAAGCTGTGGCTTTTCTCCACCGACACCAAGAGTGGATTCCTCATCGGCTCCAAATTAAACCGATCCGTGTTGTTCGGGGACTTTCTGATGAGCAGCGGATCACGAGCAATCTATCTACAGTGATGTCCGAGAAGAGATAAAGGAGCAAGGACCCCGAGCCTCCGGAGGGAGAGTGGATGGGGGACAGAGACCGCGTAGTACGATGAACGTTCAGCATGGAGCCTGCACGAAGCCTCAGGATGGATTCGGGTGGCGCCCGACCGTTTCGGAAAGGAGGGGGGAAAAGCGTCTCGTTCCGAGATGCACCCACAGGTACTGGGCTGGGCACTGGGCAACGGTCGTGAGTCAAGGAACACCTGGAGGAATCCATTGAGGAAAAAGGCGATCTAATTGTCTTCTGATTGGAGGAGGGAACCCTACTCGGACAATGGCGCTCCTTGACTGCTGGGTGATTGGCACAGACAGACCTGAGAGACCGGTGGTGTCTGGGTAGGGTAAGGTAGGGTAAGGTAGAGTAGGGTTCAGGCAGGAACAGTTCCGAACTGATGGATAAAGCCGTCATTGGGAAATGACAGCCTTGCGCTGGTTTGGAGACTAGGAACGTTGAAGGGTCTAGCCTGGCCGAGGTATTGTTGCGGCGCATTTGAACAGTGGTACTCTCCAGTCACCGTCTGTAAAGTACCCATTCTCGGTCGGGTGGGCCACCAGGGAGGCTGTCACTGGAGTATTAGGGAAATCTTCAGTCTCGGAGAATTTCATTTCGCATGGCCTAGTCTGGACACTTGGACAGCCATGCTGCCATCATTTAACTCAACTCGCATGTCTTAGGTCCCTGCAGGAGCCAAAATACCTGTAACTTGCAGGTGCCAACCAGAGTGCGTCTATCAACGATATGGCAGTTGGACCGTGTCCAGAGCGGAGGTAGCGAAAGAGAGTAAGAGAGCAAAAGAGTGAGAGAGGGGGGGGTGGGGGGTGGGAATAGATCAACGAGGGAACCAATGAAAAATGAATCCGGTCAAAGTGCCTACGCAGTGTCGTGCCAAGTGTGATGATCAGATAAAGATAGGGAGAACTGGTTGGCCTCAAGAGATAGATTGAGGCGAACTGGTTTCAGGTTAAGCAAGGGAGAATGTGGGAAAAATGTGTGGGATTTTGGATGATGCGGATGATGTGGGAAGGAGTGGAAGAAGACCTGGGAAGCAGCGACATTTACTCCCACTGCAGAGCACACACACACACACTGCCACTAAACTAAGGTGGGATCAGCACAGCTTCGCTTACGTGTATATCCGCTGCCCGATCCCGCTAGCGACGCAGAAATGGACCAAAAGAGCAATATCCACGCTTCCCTCCGCCAGTACCTGGCATCTATCCTTGGGGCTCATGATTATCATGCTCAATTCAGTAAATGGGGTCCAGCATTGTTTGGTTGATGAGCAAGGCGATACCATATACTGCTCAATTGCCTCCTGAGTCACGATATTCTTGTAGTGGCGGAAGAGGAGATGTACTACGGAGTACTCAGTGACTGTACTGTAGGAGTATAATAGCTGTCCTGGGAGATTCTATGGTCTCCCGTACTGCGGATCTAAAAATAGTAAAGCACACAGTGGCATCATCGGAGCCACCACCACCACCACCACCACCACCAACACCGCCATCGTTACTGAGACCTCCAACAGCGTGCGTACGTACCTCTCGCTCCATCGCCAGTAGCAGGCCTCTCAGCTCGGTTCCAGCTTATGATCGAAAAACAGACTAAGGATGGATCCGACCGACTCATCCATGGCTATTGCCAGATATGATGATTAGGGAGGTTTCAGAAGGACCCTGAGCAATTGCCGGTGAATACGGTCCTAATCTACCCCAATCCGTCCTTCGGGAAAAATGGCGCCAATTATCTACTGTACAGTCTCCGTACAGGTGCAGTCGTAGTGCACACTGCAGCTTCTGATAGCTAGCTATATGTACCCTTTTTACGGAGCAACACTCCGCATGGGTCGCGCTTGTTTTGTCCTGTGGAAACCAGATCTGATCGCTAGTGTGAATTGGGACAGTGTCGCTCCAGTCTCGACTCCATCGTGATATGCAGATATCCTGCACTACCCTGGTCTGTCATCCTGGACTGATGCAAGTCTGATCCCTTACCGACCACGGCCGTCAGCCCAGTCCGGCCCAGCCCACTGGCCACACTAGAAGAATGCAGATATGATCCTTAATCAAACCTGGGGCCAGAAAGGGGGCCCACCGCCTTGTGACAGATCTGGTTTGCCCACCGACAGGAGCGGAATTTATTTCCTGCAACAGTAGGGGGAGGCTATCCTGACACTCCGATGTAGTAACGATGGGGAGCATTGAGACATGAAAAAACCGATGCGATGGGGGGGAGGAGGGGGGGGGGGGGAAGGAAAAAGGGCGAGAGCATTTGCTAAATATCACCTAGTTCTGCTGGAAGGAGGAAATTATGGTGCGGATTTCGAGCGACAATGGGAGAATGGGAAATTGGAGAAAAGAAAGAGGCGTCGGAGGAGAAACCAGAAACGAAAACGAGACTAAGGATGAATCTACCCATCTGCCCACCATCTGCTCATCCTCATTAACGGGCAGCAACGCAAAGCACCAGTGGGAGAGCCGGAAGGGTGGCAGCCAGGATGACGAAGAAAATGGTGGGATGGGATGAAGAGGGTGGCTCACCAATCAACGGGGTAAAGGACCCCAGTTGATGACGAGTCCCGACCTCCAAAGGGCTTCGAGAAGCTCAGCAAACTTCGAGGCCTGTGTTTCATGTCCACGCTAATCCCACCTGGGCTAAGATGGGAAAGATGGGATAAGGTGGTCACCGCCAAGTCATGCCTCAAAAGGGCAAGTCCCTGAGAGCATAACTCCGTGATTGGGTTCGTCAAGAGGATTCAAGTTGCTGCCCCACCTTTAACCCACCCATTTGGCTATCCAATGGAACGCTTTATCCCCAACCCTGGGTCCCAACGAGGGAGTTAAATTTAAAACCACGCTCAATGGGCAAGACCCGGGATCCAGATTCCCCAGTTCTTCAAATCATGATTTCATTGACAGCTCGCGGATAACTCATGCGATGCACACTGTATCAGGCTGATTCTCTCTTTCTCTATCTCTCTCTCTCTCTCTCTCTCTCTCTCTCTCTCTCTCTCTCTCTCTCTCTCTCCCTCTTTCTCCCTCTCCCTCTCTCCCAGCGATCTATCATCTTCTCCTTTCCCGACTCATCCATCTAGTAGGTCAGCATGGCCAAGATCCCCATCACCTACCTATGCTCGTCATGAGGTGGTGCTTCTGCCCACTTTTCCAAGAGCCCCAGGGCTTATCCTTCCACCTTCTCCCCTCCCCACTTTCTGTCGCTCCTCTTTCTGACTCGTTTTCCCATCTCTTACTTCCACCCCCCACCTCTCACTAAGCCTCTTCCGGCTGTCTGTCACAGCTTCCGTCTCCTTGGGGACCACGGGTGCGTGTGGTTTGGGATGAACCAGCTGGAGAGAGGCAAAGGGTCAGGGGTAACACGGTCTTCTGCTCTCATTCGACTTCAATGGTATGATCGATTGTCCCTGATCCTGCCACAGGGGAAGAGGAATCAGCTTCCCAGCATCACTATCGGGACCTGCACACACCTGCAGTCATCATCGGATATGTCCCTGGCTAATCTACACACCTCCGACGCCAGGAACCAGATGTTGAACCCTGTCGCTCCCTATCATTCCTTTTCCTGACCCAATCTGGGAGTCAGTTAGGTACAATCCGCTCCGCCGCCACATTCCGGGCCACTGTAATGATCCCTGTCGCCCGCTGAAGTAATTGTAGTCGGATGAACGCGTTCAATCGGGCAAAGCGTAGAGGCTGATTGCTGATCAGAGATTGTTGGAGGAGCTGACTGCTTGCTGCCCCAGTCGGAATCTCCGATAGGGAGGCGAAAAGTGCCAGTGAGGTAAGCATCATCACCATCATCATAATCATTATTCATCGTGGTGGTGGTTGGTAGTGTCGTAGCCTCTTCGTACCTAGACCAGTTTTGCAAGGAACACGATGCGAAAAGTAAAACACTTGAGGCAGGTGTTTCACCCTGGAGTTAGCATAGGAATGCCCACCTAAGGCCAGGTTTAGTCCTCTTGTTCCATGGCTTTGCTTCAGCACTGACAGTACCTTATTAGCGATCTCACACAAGATTGGGTAATGGATATTGTGTGCGAATAAACCGCTCATTTTAGATTGCTTTGCTACTCAGTACTTCGTCATCTTCTGCCTTCCCCCCTCTCTCCTTTCGTGAGCACTGAGCAAGTAGGTATCTGGAACTACAGTACGTATGTACTTATCTGCAACTGAGTGATTTTGATGTTGATTTTCTCCTTACCCACCCTGATCTTTTTTCCATTCTTCACGTTAGTTCGAGTTGGAACAGAAATTAAGAATAGCAGATATTATTTTTTTTGTTTTACTTCATTTTTTTTTTCTTTTTTCTATGAATTTTTTTCCCCTATACTTTTCTTTTTCTTTTAATTTTCCAACTTCCCACTGACTGTCGGTTAGCCTCATAAACTTTCGACACTCTGATGCGATTGTCCTAATAGTGTTTCCTGTTATTCACATTTTATACTTTTACCTTGTGTTGTGGCTTTCAACACCCCTTTTCCTTGAGTATCTGCCCTATCGTTCACTCTGGCATTAATCGAGAAGACCCTCTCTACTGAGACCAGCCAGATCCTTTGCATTGTCGGCACTTCAGTTGGCTGAACTTTAGCAGAGGAATTAGAAGACAAAGCGAAACGAGCTCTCCCAGAAGGGAAAGTGATCCTAAGCAATCGCAGGAAATAATATCAACCAGATAAATTAAAAGTCCCGAGATCCATCCTAGATCCCGAGCGAAACTACACTACTACGACTACTACGGAGGGAGTTCTCCGTATTTCCTCTACTACTCCTACTACACTACTTCACTTTACTTCGCTTCACCATTCACACCACTCCAACTACTACGACTACTACTACCACTTTGCGACTGGCCGACTCAACTTCCACCACTCTCTTTCCTTCTCTTCCTCTTCCTCCTCTCCCTCCCTCCCTCTCTCTCTCTCTCAGTTTCTTCCTCTCTTCACCTCCTCCTCCTCTTCCTCTTTCTTATCCCCTCGTCTTAATCCTTTCACCCCTCACAGTTTCTCTCCCCTCCTCCCCCCTCTTCCTCCCCGCTCTGGGGTTAACCATCACATCCTTCATTATCACCACTAATAATCCCGCACGATCGACTATTTCTCATAAACTGACATCGTTCATCCTCCGTGTTTCCTGCCTCACTTCGTTCCTTACACTTCTTTGATTACTTGCAGCTCCAGTGTTCCATCCAGACTACATACTTTAATTATTTTAATATTTCAGGGCGGATCCCTGGTTCCCTCCGCCATTTCATTTTATCTGGGCTGGGCCGAAATTTATCCTTTGCGACACCCTCCTCCCCCCCGCTGACATTGCGACGAGGAAGCTTGGCCAAGACTCGGTGGACAATAATCTCGAAGACTACGAATCTTAATCCAGGTCTCACTTGTGGTGCTTGCGCCCCGGTCCGCTCAAGTCGCGTGAAACCGACCCTGCCTCTCTCCTGGACTGTGGTTGTGTGGTTCTGTGTGTGTGTGTGTATGTATGTGTGTGTGTGGCATTAGACGGTGCCTGCTACGGACAAAGTGTGGAGTCCCACTGCTGAAACGAGGCCATTCGCAATACGTACCACGATAACGACCGTGATCACCGTTAGACTCCCTCTCGCCTCCCCTACCCACTCCTGGCTTTTCTTGCGACAAAGTCACTTCCAGTGTCTGTCGCATTGACTTGACGCCTGCTTATCGAGACTTCAGTAAATTGTTACACCTCTCTATCCTCTTCGCGCGTCGGGGATCTACTTCCGCTATCCCACTTGACTCCACCATCTCGATTCTCGGCTCTCTGCGATTAATGCAGCTTCTGCCTCAGATCTCCATCGTACCGTCTGTCTGCCTTTGCTGGGGCTATGCCCGCACTCGTTCAGAACATCGACCCCTCTCCGATACCACAAGGCGCAATCATGGAATCATCCGCTGCAGATAAGAAGCGCAACAAGCTTGGATATCATCGTACCTCTGTCGCATGCGGTAAGCTCAGCTCTCCTCCACCTTCTGTGTGTCAATCAAAGCCGTTGAACTTATCATCACCATCCAAGTGCACTGTCGACGACGGAAAATCCGATGCCTTCTCGCCGCGGATGATGCTCAGGGACGATGCGAGAACTGCATCCGACTGCGAAAGGAGTGCCAATTCTTTCCGGTTGATCAGCAGCCTCCTATCGAGAAGAAATCACGCCCGAGTTCCCGATTGGAAACGGCATCGACAGATCCCTCGACAGCCTCGTCATCGCCTCCCACTCTCACTGGCGACCAAACAGAAGCGTACTTCCCTTACCAATCAATGGCATTGGGTGCGAACCCAGATGTAGCGGGATTCAACGCCGCTGTCTTCCCCGGCAATCCGATGGCGACTTTTGCTCCTGGTTTGTGGATCTCTCGTGAAGGGGTGGGTCGATGAACTAACGCACTTACAGAGCGCAGTGTTCCTTCTTCCGAATTCGCGCCGCATCCGTCTATCGACCCGTCTACTGTCGCCTGGGACGAGTTTACAACGATCCCCGATCAGCAAATGCTAGCGTCCATGGCCGCGGGCAAGAACATGATGAACATACCTGCTAATGTCTGGGCGCCTGCGCCGGGTCAAATGGCCCCAATGCCGACCGCGTCCCCTTTACCGGTCACCCCGACAGTCCCGTCGCAAAACCCAGCGCTCAATGCTGCACCCACGTACGCAATGCAACCCGATGGATCGGTGTGGCAGGTTGCTCCCGCGCGATCAATGACGTTCCCTGCGCAACCGACCGACATGACTGCGCCCTATCCCAACCCTGCTCAATTCGTGCAGCCGCTCCCCGCAGATCTCAAACGCAGAATGACCAGCCCAGCGCAATCGTTCCCGGGCGTTCCGATGAACCCCCAGAGTCCTCCTTCCGCCGATCTCCAAGGGACACCGGTATCTGTGTCCTACCCTGGGCAGCCAGGGGCGATGGGATATTCTGGTTGGCAGGATGTCAACGCCATGTCTCCCATGAGCGTGGTGCAGTACCCCATGTACGCTGGCGATCCTGTGCAACAAGCCGGCTTTGGTAGTCCTCCGCCGATGGGACATCCAGGTCCAGGACAATCTCCGCAATGACGAAGCACCCGATGATGGGCGATTACGAAAAATTCCTAATCAGAACTTTCCAAACTCTACAGTGGCATAATACCCCGGGCGACGCATTGCATACTTTTCGTTTCTTCTCCGTCTGATTCCAACCATGAATACAGCTTTACGATATCAGGCTGCTTGTTAGCGGGCGCATAGGATCTTGGGCGGTACATTTATTTCGATTCGACCCACGAGACCCCATTTTCTTCTATTTTCCGGTTGTTTCTCTCCTGTCCTCCTTGCTGCTGGACAGAAGTTTCATCTATTTACCATTTTCCCCCACCTCAGCTTCCTCTTCGAGTGTTCATATTTAGCGTTGGATATCCATGGCGTGCGTCACGAGCTATGTGTTAAGTCACCAGCGGGACGGGTGTCTGATTATCTTTTGATATTTTGTTGTGTCCTTGTTTTCGGCGTTCGGTGGATCTTGGGCCCAGCCGTCCTGGACCCGGATCGGTGGGTTGGGATCTGTCAGGACGGGATGACCGATAGACTGTTGTTCGACATGAAGATCATGGAACATAGAGGCGTCCTACCATTCTGCACCGGCTCGACATTCTACCTAGCCATTTTGTCTATGATGTTGTTTTCTTCCGTTCTGATTCCGATTCCCCGAATAGATGGATTGGGTGGCTGGCTGGCTGGTTGAGGGCTGAGGGGTTTCCCAGTATTTGACTTGCGGGTATTTAGACTAATGTTGATACGTTCTTCTTGTGCATGGGTATACTGTAGACTGAGGCAACTGATGTTTGATAAGAGAAGCGAGTCTACTTCTCAGTATCCAGTATGCCGGTTATGGCCCCCATCATCTTCTCACTTTGGCCTCTGTAGGCTGAGACAACGGGAAAGCATAGATAATTCTACAAAAAAGCCTGGAATATCTAACCACAGGTGATTGAGAGCGTGAGGGAGGAGAGACAGGAGAATTAGGGTGATTCTAAACCGTGTACGCACCAATCGCCAGCTATCATGATAGTTGTCTGCGTAGTACTGCACTCACACCAGTCCCATTTCTGTCGAACTCCCACCTCTTGCAGATGACGATAAAATGACTGTAAGCAATTTGGGTGAAAGAAGAAGTCAAGCCATTTGCATTTCAAATACCGGCGGAAAGTGTTCACCTCATTAGCAAGCATATTCCCCCGCGGACCACGGAGGAAAACAAAGTAAATAACTCCGAGGCAGTGATAGAACAGTTCCCCCTGTAGGGGGATATTCTTATCGTCTGTTGTACGATGCCTGGATCCTAACAACGATAGGGATGATTACATCAGTTGAACAATGGAAGCGTGAAACCCAGAGGGGAGCGAGTTAGAAGATAGGTAGGTAGGAATCGTATAGAAGGAATAAAACAGGACAAACACCGAGGACACGTGCCCGTCAGTTCCAGGCAAGCCATCAAAACCGTGACCGTACCTTCGCCTTCCATCATTTCTCCATCATTTCCACGCCTACAGCATCACCTGAAACCTCCTTCATCGAACCAAACACAAGCACAAGAAACAAACCCTCGGATCATATTCATAATCATATTCATCATCATATTCATTAAAATACTCATCATCGTCATCATTCTCCCCATCGAAACTCCAAAAGATCTACACATCAACCAACTCCTCCAGCGTCGCCTCCAGAAACGCTCGCTGCTCCCCCAACGCCCCCCGAATCGCATCAACATTGAAGCAGCGCCGCGCGTGCTGCTCCCGCAGCCTCTTCAGCTGCACGCGCAGCCGCTCCTCCAGGTTCTCCATCCGGTACAGCGCATACTGGCTGTACAGCTCGGGCAGCTCGCTGATACCCCGCAGACTGGTCAGCACGGTCTCGTCCTTGACAAGGGGGTTCCGGGGCCGGAACGCGGTCACCATGCTGATGCGCTCGCGGCCGCCGATAGCCTTCAGCGCTTGGTGCTCGATGTACCGGCCTTGCATTACGACGGCTGTGCCCTATCCCGCGATGAAAGTTAGCAGGAGAATGGGGGTGGGGGGTGGGAGGGATGAGGTGAGTGTTATGGGGTGAGATAGATGCATTGGTTGGTTGGAACAGGTGATAGTTAGGGGGCGGGGCGAGAGTAGCAACGCACCATCAGCGGTCCCCGGAATTTCAATACCTCCCCGTTGGCCGTCTTCACGGCGGTCTCGCCGCCGACCATCCCTTCGCAGTCGGAGACCATCGTCACGCATACGAAGGGGTAGCTGTCGTGGTGCCAGGCGAAGGCGGGCACACTGTCCTCATCGTCGTTTATGTCGCCGGTGAAGGACTTCGTCGACTCGACGCCGGCGTCGTTGACGGAGACGTTGACGTGGCCTACGTCGACGTCCATCGCGGGCACGAGCTCGATTCCCGCGACGCGGGAGATGGTGGCCAGGAGCTCGGGGCTGTGCCAGGCGTTGAAGATGAAGGGGGCTCGTCTTGCGACTTGGCTTAGCCTCTCTCTCTCAGGGGTTGACAAATCTCACATCAAAGGATTCTTACTGTGGCCCGTATCCTCGGATCATGTTCGTCGCAAAGCTGGAGGCATACTGGCAGTCGCGCAGCACAGGCTCGCTGAAGATTTCAGCTCGGATCTGCTGCACGGCTTCTGGCGTGAAGAGGGGAAAGGGCTCGGAGAGTGCAGTTGGCGAGATCCCCGCGCCTTCGAAGCCCAGGTCCTTCATCATGAAGACCTTCCCGGGTGTGGCAGTCGCCAGGTGCTTGGTGGCGTCAAAGTCCACTTTTTCGACGGCGCGCGCTCGCTGGATGATGGACTCGGGGATCTGTTTGGTGGGTCGTGTGGCGCGCAAGGTGGTTGAGGCGATCACGGTGGGTGGCGCGACGGGAACCTGGATGGCAATGGGGGCTTGCACGGCGGCGGCGGCCATGATGGCTATTGATGTTTGAGGTTTTTTGGGACTGAGAGTGGAGACGGGTCTGTCGTTGATGTTGTCGATGGTCCATGATTGAAGGAGCCTTTATACCAGCATCACCACTCTGTGCTCACCAGTATATCCCACCACGGCGTGGAAGATGTTCCACAAACGTTCAACAATCCGCTATGGTCTAAGTGGAGGGTATAAATGCTCGACTGGGTGTATACTCTGGACCAGACGGCGCGTGGGAGTACCGGAAAAGGATAGGAATCCGGGGCTCCATGCCCCAGGAGGCAAAGAATCCTCGATCGAATCAGGAGAGAGCTCGCGATGCATGAGTAATCGATCATCCGATCTCTGTTTGACTGGCTAATGAGTATAAGATACATCCGCAGGGCTGCCCTCCAGCTGAAAATCGTGTGCTGACGACCGAAATCTCTGCAAGGCCCTGACAGCCGTGGACCTGTCTCCTTTGCCAATCCCTCGCCGGTGACGACACGCCACATGAACGAGGACCAATACTGGGCTTCAGCGACACACGCTTATCTCGCACTACGTGAGGGGCCAATTATGTCTGCTTACTCGGTATCTTAGTCTGCTCTGGGCCTGATAAGAGGCCTCGATAACCCTCACGATCGATGCTTCGAGCGCACAATGTGGCAAAAATATTGACAGCAGTCCATCAATGGCCAATGAACTCCAAATCAAGCCCGATATGCTTATTCCATGCCGGTTCCATGACAATGCACACCGGGATCAGCCTGGATGAGATTGCTCGCTTTGGTGTTTCGTTGCGATTCATGACCGATTGAAATTGGATTCCCCGGCCGGGTAGAGATAAGCTAGCGCTATAAAGGGCTTTGTACCCCATCAAATACGTACCTGTACGGATTCCCCCGACCTGTCATTTTCAACCGTCCCCGCCCACCATGACACCCCCCATGCAACATCATCCTGTAGACGAGGAGAAAGGCAAATCGGCCGCCCAAAGCGACGTGTATGCTACCGTTTCCGACGTTGAACCCGGATCCATCATCCCGCCAGACGCCCATGGATTACAGCGTCGCCTGGATAACCGACAGATCCAGCTGATTGCGATTGGCGGTTCGATTGGGACTGCGGTGTTCGTGAGCATCGGCACAGCCCTCACCAAATCCGGCCCGGGCAGTCTACTGCTCGCGTACATCATCTACAGCTGCATGCTCTCGCTGGTGAACAACTGCATCGCCGAGATGTCCACGTACATGCCCGTTGGAGGGGGATTTATCCGTCTGGCCGGCCGGTGGGTGGACGACGCCTTCGGATTCATGGCCGGGTGGAACTTCTTCTTCTACGAAGCGCTGCTGATTCCCTTTGAGATCACGGCACTGACCGAGGTGCTGGCCTTCTGGAGCGATCACATTCCCACTGCGGCCATCTGCGTGGCGTGTATTGTACTCTATGCGTAAGCCACTTCCTCTCCACACGCGACTCTGATTAGGAAACACAAAAGCCCACAGAAGACTCGTCTTACTCACATCTCCGCTTTAGATCCCTTAACGTCCTCGCAGTTCGAGCCTACGGAGAGGCCGAATTCTGGCTCTCCGGTGGCAAGGTGATCCTATTTTTTGTCTTGTTTCTGTTCACCTTCATCACCATGGTGGGCGGCAACCCGCAGGGCGATGCGTACGGCTTCCGCTACTGGAACACCCCCGGGGCGTTTGCGACGCATCTCGCGACGGGGGCGCTGGGCCGGTTTGAGGGGTTCCTGGCGGCGCTGTGGGCGGCGTCGTTCGCCTGCGTGGGGCCAGAGTATATCTCGATGGTGGCGGCGGAGAGCAAGCACCCGCGGCGGTACATCAAGAACGCGTTCAAGACGGTGTACTGGCGGTTCGGGGTGTTCTTCATCGGGAGCGCGCTCTGCGTCGGGGTGGTGGTGGCGTACAACGACGCGAACCTGGTGGCGATCACGACGGGGGCGTCGGCGGGGGCGGGGTCCGCGTCGGCGTCGCCCTACGTGATCGCCATGGGCAACCTGGGGGTCAGCGTGCTGCCGCACATCGTCAACGCGCTGCTCGTGACCAGCATCTTCTCGGCGGGCAACACGTACACCTACACGGCAACGCGGGTGCTGCACGGGCTGGCCGTCGAGGGACGCGCCCCGCGCATCTTCCGGCGCTGCACGCGCCACGGTGTCCCCATCTACTGCTTCGGTGTCGTGATGCTGTTCCCTTTCTTGTCCTTCCTGCAGCTCTCCAACAACACCGCCACCGTCCTGAGCTGGATCATCAACCTGACCACCTCCGCCGGCGTGATTAATTACATCGTCATGACCACAACGTACATCTGCTTCTACCGCGCGTGTCAGGCCCAGGGCTTCGATCGCGCCCAGCTGCCCTACCGCGGATGGTTCCAGCCCTGGAGCGCGTATATCGGCTTGGTTTGGATGGTTTGCGTCGTGATGTGCTACGGCTACAGCAGCTTCATGCCCTGGAGCGCAGCGGACTTTGTCACCTACTACACGATGGTGATCGTGGCGCCCGCGCTGTTCCTGGGGTGGAAGTTGTTGAAGCAGACTAAGTTCGTCCGGCCGGAGGAGGTGGATCTGGTCTGGGAGGCACCGGCCATTACAGCGTACGAGGCGGAGTTGGAGGTCACGCAGCCCGCGGTGGGATTCTGGGAGGAGATGATGCAGTCTCTGCGGGGGGTTTTGGTCTGGAAGGACAAAATAAGTGAGTGATCCGAATCAGGAATGAAAACCCAGCTGAAGGCTGTTTGAAAAGTGCAGTGCCATGCAGTGCAGCTGGAAATGCGGGGTAAATCGCCCGCTTATTTTTAGCTTGCCCATTGTTGGAGTACATGTGTAGATAGCGATAGCAGATCCCACCAAAAGCAACAATGTATGATGACACTACTGTATCTTCTCCCATCACGCCTTATCTAGGCAGGCTACTAGCCTAGTGACTAGTGATATCACACATAATCCATCCCTCCACATCCAAAGCACAATAAAGGCAAGAGGGGCGGAGGGATTCTTTTCCCTCTATGTCTTAACACGAGAAACCCTCCTCCAGGCTCAGTCCTTCCCCTCCCTTCCCTTTCCCCCCCCCGCCCCCAAAAATACCCACAATCAATCACACCCTAATTGAATACCTTAGGCAAATGGAAATCCCTGCCTCCGACTTGCCACCAAATTGGCCAACCCAAATCCAAATACAACCATCCCCAAAGGGGAAAAATAAACGCAGAGCCCCGAAATCCCGCACGGGATGTGACAATTGCAAGAAGCGACGGGTGCGTTCTCGCTTCTTTCTTCTGTGGCTGGCAGGGTGCGCGAGTGACGGTAGTTGATACTGAGCGGGATAACAGCGACGATGTGATGAGAGCAAGCCTGCTTGTTATGAGTGTCAGCGGCGGGGGCAGACGTGTCCGGGGTATACTCGGCCATTTATTCGGTGGGGGGTTGAGGGGAGGAAGAGGAGGAAGGGGGTTTCTGGGGATGGCGATATTGGGAGGGGGGATGGGGCTGTGGCTGTGACTATGGCTTCGCCTCTAGCTGAGGATGAGAATGACTTGGGGGACTTTGAGGCGCGGGGTGTGTCTGGTTCGGGGATGCGGGGCGAGCTACTTTCTTTGACTGGAGAGCTGGAGGGAGAAGAAGGGATTGATGCTCAGGCGAACCCCGTTGACTTGGATATCGGGCTTCTCACGGAGATGGATGGAGGTGATCTGGCTGACCCTCTCCCGGCACCGTCTCCTCAGGCGCTGCACGATGCACTCGCTCTACCAGGGCTGTCGTCTGCCCGCACCCCAAACCAGATAGACAACCTGGAGAGTCTCCGGCGACGACTCACCGACACCTCCATACCCTCATTCCTGGTGCACCTCCCCGCGCTGCTGGTGGAGTACTACTTCGACTACGTCTGCGCCATGTGGTCGTCGTTCGACTCGGACCTCAACCCCTTCCGCACCAACATCGCCCGCCTCTGGAGCCAAAACGCCCCCATCTACTACGCCATCCAGAGCATGGCCGCCGCCTCGCTGGCCGGCGACTTTCCCGGAATGCGTGCCGTGGGCGCCCAGATGCAGCGGCGGGCTATCCACGCCCTGCAGGAGGCGATGGCGGTGTCGCCGACGCTGAACGACGAGAATCTGTTCTACGGGTTGTTGATGGTCGGGTCGACCACCGCGTGGCACAACGGGGGTGATCTGGGGTTGCCCTATCTCCAGGCCGCGCGGCGATTCCTCGTGCGACAGAGCCGGAGGAGCCACGAAGAACACTCGTCTTCAACATCCTCAGCATCATCCTCGGATCCGGAGGTCCACACCCAGCAGTACCCATTCTTCAAGCAGTGTCTCTTGTACTGGAACATGCTAGCCGCGTTCGTCGCGCAGGATATCTCGGATGTCGGGGTTGCTGACAGCGACAGCGACGGCGACAGCGACGGCGACAGCGACAACCACCTACCGATCTACGTGGTCAACGGCCAACCGCTCCTGCACCCATGGACGGGGCCTCTCCCCACTGCACTGCAGTATTTCTATCAGATCGCACGCCTCGTTCGGTCTGCGCGCCACGCGCCACCCATCAGCCTGGCCACTGTCCCGGAAACTCAGCAAACAAACCCACTCCCCTACGACGAGACCATCCACTCATCTCCCCACGCGAAAGCCCAAACCCTCGAAACCGAGCTCCTCACCTTCGACGTCGACGGCATAGGTCACCACCTCCCGACAGGCGACACCAACACCCCGGCGAACCACTTCACCATCCTCGCCGACGCCTACCGCTGCGTCGCCCTGCTGCAGATCTACCACGCCTTCCCAGCCATTCTCGTCTCGAGACTCCACTCCCAGCAAGACGTTCACATGCCCGAGCATCCGGCTCTCCCCATCCTCTCTTCGGGAATGACGCCCCGCCAATTCCGACGCCACCTCGCCCTCCACATCGTTGCCTTACTAGAAACCCTCCCCGTCACCTCAGGGACGAGGGTAATGCAACCCGTCCTCCTGGCTGCGACGGCGGGCAGTCTGGTCTTTTCGAGAGGAACACCGCTAGGCGTGGCGGCGGACGCATGGGCGCCGTTCGACGCGGTGGATGTGGAGATCGCGCAGGCACGGCGGCGCGTGAGCGCGCGGCTGGCGGATCTGACGCGGATTCTGCCGCGGCCGCCGCTGGAGCGGGTGGGGGATTTGGTGCGCGAGGTGTGGAGGCGGGCGGATGATGCGGGTGCTTGTGGGGGAGCGGAGGGGGTTGGAGGTCAGGAGGATCAGGAGGAGGCGTTTTGGTTGGATGTTATGATGGAGAGAAGGTTGGAGACTATTATGGGGTAGAATGTCTTGTAGCTCTTGGGTGCGGTAGTGGGGATGGTTGTAGAGGGCACTGCTATGGGTTAGTGGAGATAGAGATAGATCGTAAGATAGGAGGTGGTATTGATAGACGATGAATGATCTTCAGGGTAGAATCACTACGGTGGACTGCACTGTACTCACTTCTGTGAAGATCTTGTGTCTATAAAATGCCCCTCCGATGTTTCGACCCCCAAAGGACTGTACCTCAAACATACCCCTTGACAAAGAATAATCAACAACACCCCCCTGAAGGCACTCATCTGCCCCCCATCCTATTCCCACATCTAGCCTATCTTGTACACCTCACTTCAAACCCATATCCCAACCCGGAAAAACAACATCAATACCCATCCCACCCACCCAGCCCCAGAATCCACATCCACCCCAGTGAAGCCCCGGCAGCGCATTCTTTACCGAATCAGGCAATCCAACCCACCGCCTTGCCCTGCTTTAGTCTGATCTCGGACCAGCGGACTCTGTATGTATGCCTCAGCCAAAAGGAAATAGAAAAAAAGAAAAAAAAGCCAGAGCTGCAGCTTATCAACACGAACGGAGTGAATGCTACCCATCACGGTAACTAATGGTTCTACTTAGTAGTAGTAATGTCCCAGGTCTGCGGGGCGTAGGAGTTGGTGAGATACTGTGGCGTTGGTCCGAGCTCCGTGGGTTTGAGGGCCCGAACGGGGAAAGAGTTCCCTTTTCTTGGGTCTGCGTAGGAGACTGACTGTATGGTGGGGGATGGGGGGAAGAATGTGCTTGGTGATACATCAATGGATTGGGCTGCATTGCTTTTGACCATGTCAATTCGACCATGTTGATTGGATTTAGGTTGAATGGTAGTGAGAATTGTACACTAGAATACGATGGAGAAGGAAGGGCATGCAGCTTAGTTTTTGAACAGTGATATTCACAATACCTAGAACAGCAAGGCGCATCAAGTCGTACTATAGCCACCTCCAAGACCGCAAGGTATAAGCGGAAGACGCAACGAAAATCCTTAGCAGCAAAGAAGACAAGCGGAAAAACTACAACACCGCCCCCCTCTCCCCCTCCCCCTCCCCCTCAGGGCCTGCACCACCTCCTCCGCCCCCGTCTCCCCCGACCACAGCGCCCCCTCCATATACCCCTTCCAGACGGCACTGTACTCCGTCCCCACGAAATGCACATTCCCCACCGCCCGCCCATACACCTCTTGGTAGTGCGCCAGATGCCCCAGCGCCGTGATCGGCGCCAACGCGCCCCGACTATACCGCTCCTGCTGCCAGATCTGATCGAACATCTCGATCGGCCGCCACACCTCCGACGTGTCGTCCTGCCCGAACACCCGGGCCAGCTGCTTCAGCACCGCCGCCCGCCGCTCGTGCGGCAGCAGCCGGCTCCACTGCCTCCCCGGCGCCCCGTTCACGAAGCACGTCAGCGAGAAGTGCCGCTTCTCGTCGACGGAGGTGTCCCGCGCCAGGATCACGGGCCCCGCGTAGCTGGCAAAATACCCGTTGAAGTGCTGGGCGCGCCACCAGGGCGTGTCGTAGCAGATGATGGCCTTGTTGTAGTCGCCGAGTATGGTGGTGTCGGTGACGGTGCGGACGGCGGGCGGTAGCGGGGGCGTGATCGTGAGTTCTTTGTACATGGTGCTGGGGAGGGAGAGGATGAGCTTGCGGGCCGTGTAGGACTCTGGGTTGGGTGTCGTGGTGGTGACGGTGACGTGGGAGGCGTGGTCGTGGATGGCTTGGACGGGGGTCGAGAGGTGGATGTTTGGGTGGCCGATTAGGGCTGCCAGGCGGGTGGCGATAGTTTGGGCGCCTGTTCAGGGGGGCTGCTGTTGGCTGGTGTACGTCTCGTGGAGAATAGTAACATGGGATCTTTGGGCATGGGCTCACCATCCTGAAAGCGCAAATACTGTCCCCCCGACGCGTCGTCCGCGCGGACAGCCAACAGCCCCCGGTTGCGACGACAGTAATCGATAAACCACCCCGCCGACTCCTCGCTGGCTTCCACCCCGTGCATCACCTGCGCCCACAGGTTCACCATCTGGACCACCGTGGGCAGCGCCCCGAGCTTGCGCACGTACGCCTCCAAAGTGATGCTATCGTCCTCGGCGGAGACGGGCCCCGGTTTGAGCGATTCGGCCTGGATGTGGTCGCGGACAGACGCCAGGCTCTTCTTCTCTTCCTCGCTGAACTGTTTCGCCCAGCGTGTCAACATCTCATTTAGACGGACCCCCATATACGAAAAAGTCACTCACCTCCGGCGTCACGCCAAACGGAAATAGAAACCGCTCCTCCCCGCTCGGCTCCATCACCGCCTGGCCCGCCAGCCGCTGCTGCACGACCTTCATCCCGAACCGCTGCGCATACGCCCACACCCGCGGCTGCAGGGTGTCGTTGATCCAGGCGGCGCCGAGCTCGACGCAGCCGCGTCCGGAGGCCAGCGGCACGCTCCAGACTTTGCCGCCGACGCGGTCACGGGCTTCGAGAACGAGTACTGAGAGCCCGGCTTGCTGAGCGGAGTAGGCCGCTTGGAGGCCGCTGAAGCCCGCGCCGATGACGATCACGTCGTACATGATGGGGTTTTGCCAGGAAATGGGGAGGGGGGGG
>MU034447.1:0-15369 GCA_012184565.1 Aspergillus floridensis | reverse complement strand
TCTTAATTCTAAAAATATTAAAATAATTCTAATAGTCGAGATTACTAAAATAATATTAATAATTAAAAATAATATAATAATTATTTATTTTAGAATAATTAAAACTATCTGTAGCAACCGAAGCTATAGTAGTAATATTATAATTAATAATATTTATATATTTTTTATAACTAATAAAATTAATAATCTTAATACAGCGTATAATTAGATTAAATATAAAATATAAATATAAATAACTATTAATTCTAAAACTAAAATAACTAAAATTATAGATTCCAGAACTGTTAAAGTTAAGATTAGAATTAAAATAATTAATAAAGAAATTATAGTTACTTTTATCTAAATAATTATTAGAATAATTATTTATATTTAAATAATTGTTCTGGTTAAAATTATTATATATATATTATTATAACAAACCCCGTTCTGGCTAAAGATATTAATAATTTTTTATATAAATAAATTAATCTTTTTTTTAAATTTAATAATTTCTAATACTAATATTCTTAAGACTAAGATATATATTAAGATCAAGTATACTATAAGTTTTAAGAACTGTATAATAATTTATATAAAAATAAGTTTAATAAATTCTATAATATTTTTTATTATAAAGATAATATATATACTATTAATATCGATAGATATAAGAATATATTTAATTAAAATTTTAGTATATATTTTATATCTGTATTTATATCTTTTACTAAACTATTTAAAAAATTAATCAACTTAATTAATTAAAATAATAAATATAATCTTATTTTTTACTATAATTATAATATATGTTTTTTTTAAGAATTAATTATATAAATATCTTGCTATTTATAATATTATTTCTATATCTATTATTCTAACTAAATTAATTATTAATAATAATTCTATTATTATATTTAATTAATATAAAAAAAAACTGTATACTCCTGCAGACAAACTATTATATATATAAATATCTATAATAGTATAAGTTAGTCTGAATACTATAAATAAATATATTTTTATATATCTAGATACTGGATATTTTTTTATAATCAGTAATATTAAATTTATTTGTATTATTTCTAATATTAAGATCTATAAGATTCTAATATTACTATATATTAAAAATATTAGTTTCTACTATAATTTCTTTAAATATATTATTTTTAAGATCTATATTTCTAAGTCTTGAAATAATATATCTTATTATTAATATATTTTATTTATTATTAGAATTTATCTAGTCGAAGACCTCTGTTTTAATATTTTAATTAGTATTAATATAATTAATTATAAAGATATTATTCTAGACTGTAAGGAATAGATTAGTATAATTTACTTTTATAAAAATTTTACTTTTTTAATTAAGATATTTATTTATTCTGATTATATTAAAACCTCTATTTATATAGTAAAATAAATTATTATTCTATTATACTTAAAAATATATATACTAGTTAAAACCAAGCTTATATTTAAAGATACTGACTATATATTCTAACCAAAAAACCATACAGATATATTTTTATATATATATTTAATAGATATTTTTTTATTAAAACTATTAATAATTTATCTAAACTAATTACTGTTAGTCGCAGAGTCTGTCTTGAGATTTTAATAAATAATAAATATATTATTATATATACAGTAGATAAAAATATTATTAAATTTATATAAATAATCTAAGTTTTCTTCTACTGATTATTATTTCTAACTATAGATAATATATTACTAAGTTATTTATTTATTTAGATATTCTAATAAATATTCTATCTACTAATAAACTATCTTTAGTTAAATTTATTTTTATATTTATAGATATTTTATTTATATTAATATCTTACTTATTTACCGATTCCAAATATTTTTTATTTTTAAAAGTTAATTCCGGTAATTTTAAATCTTTTATTTTTTTAAATAGTATAATTATTTATAAAAATAGCTATAAAAAAGAACTTGCGAATCTTACTATATTTTTTAATATATAAATATATTTTGATAATTTAAATATCGATACTGCTAATATATCTAAAAATTAATAATTATATATACTAATAAAAAAAAATAGTAGTTTTATATTAGTAAACCTCGTGTCTATCGTCTTTTTAAAAAAATTATAATATTATTAATAAAATATTTAATTTATTATATTAAACTAAAAAAATATTATTTACTAAATTCTATATACCAACTGTCTATTCTATATTTATTATATAGTTATTATATAGAAATTAGTTAATAGTATACTTAAAGATTATACTGTTATTAATTTATATACTATAAATAAAAAAATCAAAGCAGATTTTTATTCTATTTCTATTTAAAATAAAATTTTTTATATATTTAAAGAATATCTTTATATCTTTATCTTTGATACTATATATTATTTTTATTAATAATCTATTTATTTTTTTTACTAAAATTGCCTTGCTGTAGTTACTTACTATAGTTAAAAAAATTTTTATATTATTATAATAGGATTTATTAATTCTGTTTTTTTATATAATATTAAATAGACTGAGTATTAAAACTTTTTCGCAAATTTTATTATATTTATATTAATAATTTTGCTGTTGGTTTAAAGATATATAATAATTATTATAAATACTTATCTATAATCTTTAATATACTAGAAGATATAAATTTAAAACTTAAGCTTTTTAAAATATATATCAGATTCCCGTCTATTATTCTTCTTAGTTATATATTAAATTTTATTATATTTAAAGATAAGATTAAAGTTATTCAGAATCTTAAATTTCTAAAGATTTTATTAGATTTTAAATACTATCTTAGTTTTATTAGATGATTTTATTACTATATTAAATATTATATATCTAAAGCTGTTCTACTCTAAAAATATAAAATATTTTTTTTATATATTCTAACCGGACTAAGATCCTAAACTGTTTGAATATTACTATTAATATTATATAGTAAAAATATTAATAGCAAATCCTATTCTAAAAAAAATTTATATATTTAAAACTTTATAATAAGATTTTGCTAGTCTGAAAATATTTGTTTATTTTAATTAATCTAAATAACTATATATTAATCTTGATACTTGCTATACTAATATAAATATTATAGTATATTATTTAATTACTAGCTATAAATATAGAGATTTTTAAAGCTATTTTTAAAAATATCTATTTATCTAATTCTATTTTTTAGCTGTTTATTAACTTCTGCTAAAAAAAACTACTAGCCGACTAAACTAAAAGTATTATATTTAATTTAGACTTTTTAAAAACTCTATTATATAATCTAAATAGTTAATTATTCTATTATTTTTTATATCAACTACTCGAGTACGGTTGCTTTATTAAAACAGATATCTTTTAATACTATTATTTTTAAATAATTAAATCTATATTTTATATATATAAATTAATATATATAATACTTTAAGATATATATCTATTACTATTTTAGTATTACTAATACTATAGCAGATATTTTATTTTATTTATTTTAAAAAAATATTCTGTATACTGCTCTGAAGAAGTATAATCTTAAAGATATTCTAATTAATATTTATATAGCTGAAATTCTTAATATTTTTCTAATCTATTAAATTAATACTGTATTTATTATATATTCTATTAAATTTAATAAAGTATTTAAACAACGTATCTATAATAATTATATATTTAATAAATATACTTTTAAAATTATTACTATTTTTAAAAAAGACTCTAAGACTAATATATTCTATATATTTAAAAACAGTCTGCTTTTTATATTTAAATATATTATATATAATACTATTACCGGTTAAGTAACCGTTCGAGATTATAAATATATTAATATTAAAAATAATAAATTTATAATTTTCGAGAAATTTTAAGTATACTTATTTTATTTTTTTATATCTGAAATTTTCTGTTTAATCTATAACAATCGATGTTACTAAGAATTTAATAAATATATTTCTAAGCTGAATAGTCTTATTCTATATAAAAAATATAAACTATTTTATTAATATATCGCCTGTTATTTTATATATTTTAAGAATATGATATATTATTATTTATTATATAGTATGCTCTAACTGATTATTCTAAATAGTTTATTTAAAATTATTACTATAGACTTTATTATTAAGCTTCTGAATAAATATAGATTTAATATTATACTTATTATAATCGATAAATTTACTAAATATATTAGTATTCTAAAGAATTATTTTAAATAAAAAGTAGATTAATAGAATCTTACTTTTATAAAATATATAAAAAATTATAATTAGAATATCCCGAAATTCTTTATATTAGACTATAATACTAAATTTATATTATTCTTCTAAAAAGATCTTTTTAGTATTTTTAGTTTTATATAGTTATATTCTACTGTATTCTATTTTTAAACTAATAATTAATTAGAATAAATAATTTAAACTATTAAAATAATAATATATTATATCTATATCTAATAGTAGTAATAGTTTATAGTTATTCTATGTATTATTTCAAATATTAATTTAATTCTGAATATTTTTATAAAAAAAATATTTTATAAATTAATATTTAGTATTAATTTCTATTAATCTTAATATTTAGTTAAGAATATTCTTAGTTATATTAAAAATTCTTCTATCTTATCTAATCTAAATATTTTTATTTTTAAATATTTAAAGTATCTAACTGTCTAAATTGTTGTTTTATCTTTTTTTAAAAATATTAATACTAAAAAATATATTATTTTTTAATTTTTAAATATTAAGAATAAAAGACGCTCTGGTCGTCTTTATAAAAATATTAAAAAAATTATTATTATTAAAAATATTTAAACTATTTAAAACTTTTTTTTCTATTTTAATACTAATAAAGCTTTAAAATTTACTGTAGTATATATAAAAAAAATTTACAACTTTTATTATAAGCTTCTTAAATTTAAATCTAGTAATTATATATATCTATATTTTTATAAAAACTATAATATTCTTATTACTTATAGTATTAGTATTAAATCTAAATTATTGCAGTAGTATACTAATCTATTTTATATTATTATTTTTATTAATTGTTATGCGTATAGACTTAATTTTTCTGATTTTTAATATATATATTTTATTATTTTAATTATTTATTTTAAGCTTGTATCTTCTGGTAAGAATCTATTCAGTTATTCTAATATATTTTTTTTAAATATTATAGATAATTATTTTTCTGAATAGTTAGACTGTTAAAAAATTATTATAGTTTTTAATAAATATATTATTCTATATAGCTGCTACTATATTCTTATAATATAATATTTTATATATTAAAAAGAATATAGCTCTTAATTTAATAAATAGATTTATAAAAAGAATATTACTATAGATAAATTAGTTTATAATTATAAATACTGTATTAATCTGTCTACTGTTTATACTTAATAGTATATTTAAAAACATTTTATTTTTTTAATTTTTATTTCTGTTGTTTTTTTATATTTCTGTCTACTGTATTGTATATTCTAGTATTATATCTTTTAACTATTTATTTTTTTATTTATTTCTTTTTATCGATTTTTTGATATTTATATATATAATTCTTGATATAGATATTGTTTTTAAGATAGTAGGATCTATAGTATATTTTATAGTTATTAATTCTACTGTATATTCAGCTGCTGTCTTTTATACTGTCTATAGATATTCTTCAGTTATACTAACTTTCTTTCTCTTTGTTATAAGGACAATCAATCATATCAATCTTCATCTTATCTATATTTATCGTATACTGCCATAATACTAACTATATTTATATACTTAATTAAAGTTATTTATTCTTAATTTTCTAACTATATAAAAAATAGTTTATTTATATAGTCAGACTGTATAACTATATAGATTATAGCTATTATTTTTATAATAAAACTGGTTTTATTAAAATTCTATATATTTTAATTAAAAATATTATATTTCTTCTTAATAGTTTTAATACAGTTGAACTATTTAATTAAAAATTTTAGATTTTTATATTTTATATATTAGATATAATATTTTTAGAAAAATTAATTTTTTATTTCGGAGTATATTTAACAAAGTTATATATCTATTTTTTATTTATAAAAACTATAAAATTTAAGTTTTATTTTTATAGAAGAATTATTATTATATTCTGAATATATAATAGCTGAAGATAAAGTCTATACTTTATAAATAAAAAAATCTAATTTTTTAAAATCTTTTTCTTAAAATAAGTCAATTTTATAGAATTAGTATATTTATTTAATTTTATATTAACTTTTTATAGATATTTTTATAGAATTAAATATAGAATATTAAATATATATACTACTTCTGCTATAAAAAAATTTTGCTCTTTTAAATAATCTTAATAGTAAGATAGATTCAGTCTTCTTGTTCTACTAAAGAATTTAATAATTAAGATATATTTAGTAGAATTATTAGTAGTTAAATTACTTTATATTAGAAAACACAAGACTGACGCGCGCGGGTGGCGGGTGGCTTACCATAGCAGGTGGCTTACCGATTACATTATCTAAATCTGAATAACTAAAGATATTCCAGACGGAGGAATGTTGTCAGCATTGATAAGTAATCCGGCCACGTGATTCCTAAATCACAAGCGGGAGCGTAGCTTGTTCAACCAACCTCGAAGACTCAAATTGTCGTCAAATGTAATCTGAATTTTAAAAAAATAACACTGCAATTTCTTTGCCTGAGAATGTCATCAATAATTCTTCTATACTAAGCACCATCTTTTTTTCTTGTCATCTTCACGGCGTACATTGCCACCAAAACTATAGACTATATATTCATTATGGTATTAGAACACCAAAATACAGGGTAGCCGAGGCTGCATGCAATCAGCGCGGTTATAGCGTCTGGCTATATGTATTGTGATTATTGATCACAGGACTTGCCGCGACTTGGCTTCAGCTTCTATACTTGAGTTTGTGCTTTCTCTCGCGAAGACTTGTTGCTAACTAATTGCTTGTGCAGAAAGTAGTGAGCAGACCTGTTAAGGTTGACGACGGCCTTGCTATAAGCTAAATGCAAAGATTAAGATTACTCTGCAACTATCAAGTGTGAATTAAAATATAATAGTGTATACCCCCACCTACTGTGTAAAACCAGAGTAGATGATCTCCTTTGGACAGTCATTGAGCTATAGCAGGTGCAAGATGCCTACACAATCTGAGATCTGGGTCAAAACAATCGTTCTGGCGGCTCTACGACTTGTAGAATGACCTATGCTCTGGAGACTTATATATATAGCATATACAAGAATGAGCGGGCGCCCTTTGGCCCCCCCACGCGATCTGTAGTGCTGGATTCGAGTAGCTTGGGGCCGGCGACAGTACGAGTAAAATGGCTGCAGCAGATGCCGCAGCGGCAGTATAAGGTGGTGAGGAGTGTTATGCCGTATTTTAAGAAAGGAAAAAGATAGATGTACAGATCTAAGTATGAGAAAGATAACGCTTTAATCTCAAAGTCAAATCTTCTTAATCAATTCATCTATGTTTAATTGAAAATTAGAATTAGTATATGTCTTTTATCTGTAAAATAAATTTATTTGTGAGATGGAGGCGACCCTTCTCTGACAAGAGATCAATAGCAATGAGTAAGTAACTACGGAGTACTGAGGAGGCGAAGCCAGGAAGGTAAAATAAAAGGGCTATATGATCACGGAATGATAGCAGAGTAATATTGTGCTAAAAACGGGAGGCTATTCGTATTCATATTATATTGGTTGAAGGGAAGGAAGAGGGAGAAGAGGGAGGTGGAGGATAACGCCACTCCAACCAGGCCACCGCTTGCTTAATATGGAAGGCACCTTCCCTCCCTTCCCTCCTGCCGCCTCAGTACTAAGTAGTTATCAATCTCTACTCGAAAAGATGCACCCTCATCCTTTAAGACTTCGTCCTATGTGCCAATTAAGACTAGCCACAAATTCTCCCAGCGAAAATGCTGTTGATATCCATATGAGCACATGGCCATACATATCTATTTCGCAAAGCGATCAGAAGGGTTTGCATGGCTGTGACGTTTCGGTACCAGGCCTGGGGGCTTTTTGTGCTTGAGATTATTCTGCACTTGTGGGCTGCCATCGTTCGCCGTAGTGCGCTCACTTCTTTAATCATGCCGGGAAAGCCCGATCCTTGGCGCCACCCGGGGTTAGTCTACGAATGTAAAAATTCCCAACTTCAACAATGTTCTACCGCCCATAATTAATCCTTCAGTCATTACAAAGCTGTCGCCACATGCTCTTGTTCCAGTGCCTCCACCGTACCTCATCATCGAAAGGGGATTTTCATTTTTTTTTCTCTCTATTTTTCACTTTTATCCTGATTGATTGGCCTTTGTAGTTATTATCCTTTGCCACCTCTTCGTAGTGGTCGGGGTGTTTATTTTAGTCTCACCCTCCCTTCTCGCTGTTTGACTGTTGTCATCGCCGCAGTGTCCTACACACGCTCTTGTGCACTTGATCTCGAAACACGGCCCAATTTTGTCCATTTGAGAACTGAAAAAGCCTTGCCCCGCCATCTCCTTTCCGCCATGAAGGTCTTTTCTTCATCATGCACATTTGATTATTCGTGGGAGGAGGTATCGACCGCAAACTGGCGCAAGTACTGCCCTTGGAATGACAAGTCCACACATGTCGTGGCGGTAGACACTCTTTCTCGAAGCGTGGATATGCAAACCGGTATAGTATGTGCCTTGGTCCTGTTGATCCGGCTTCTGATTGAACCAGTATCACTAATGCCTTGGTCTCATCTCAGCTGCGCACCGAACGTTTGATCACCTGTAATCAATCCGTGCCACAATGGGTTCTCTCACTATTTGGAGGCAGCGCTACGTCTCATGTATACGAAGTATCATATGTTGATCCAATTTCCAAAATGGTCACGATGTGCTCGACAAATCTCACGTGGTCGAATGTCCTCAGTGTCAGGGAAACCGTTGTCTACCAACCATCACTGCTGGATCCATCTTCAAGTACACAGTTCAGCCAAGAAGCGAAGATTACCGCTCTTTGTGGGGGCTGGCAGAAAATCAAGAACAAAGTCGAGGAGGCCAGTGTTGAACGCTTTAGTCAGAACGCGAAGCGAGGCCGAGAAGGATTTGAAGCTGTTCTGGAAATGAGTCGACGGGTTTTCAGTGAACAACGCGAGCACGATAAAACCCAACTCTGATCTTGAGGTTCTCCTCGGCCTGACACACAGTCTATGAACACAGCCAACCATTATCTTTTCAAGCGTTTGCATATAAAGGCGTTCCTTTGAGTTCTTTCCAGCGTCTCGACTTCAGGGGATCTTTCAGCTCCGTTCCCGCGATTTACTCATAAGCCCTACATTCTAAGACCGCTGTCCCAACAGTGTTAGTGCTTGGACTCAAATGCCCACACGCCATTGCAAAGTGAGCAGCTTATATGGCTTGATGATGCATGACCTCTTCCCTACACAACAAAAGCAATAGAACATTCTCCGGTCTACATACTCTCTTTGCTATTATAATTACTCATAATTGTCCGTTCTCACGAAGCGCATCCCTATGTATCATAATACAAGAATGAGCGGGGGGGGGCAAAGGCATCCCCCACACGGTCTGTAGTGGCTTTGAGGTGAGTCGCCGGCTCCGGCCTACGGCATACGGCCTCGGCGACAATAAAATAGCTGCGGCATCTGCCGCAGCAGCAGAATATCCGGAGCCGGTAAAAATTATCAAAAACAGAATCAGAGACTAAATAAAAGTATTCTTTATATAAGAATAAATAGAGACCCTTTGGGCCCCCCTACACATTGTATAGTGCTGGGTTTAAGATAAGTTGCTGATTTCAGTCTACAGTATAAAGCTTCAACAACAGTAAAATAGCTGCAGTAGATACTGCAGTGGCAGAATAAAATGATAATAAAAAAAGTAAAAATAGAAGTAAAAATTAAGTAAAAATATGTATTAGATAAAAATGAACAGAAGACATTTTTTGACATTTTTTATATAATTTATAATGCTGGATTTATAGTAAAAAACTTTAATAATAGTATAATAGCTGCGGCAGGTACTGTTATGAACGATTCATTGAGTGGAAGATAGTTGTATTAAGGAGGTAGTAGCTAAAGACGGGGTAACACAGTAGACCGCAGCCACCAATGACACAGGTGACACCCCAGGCAGGAACAACGGTCACCACCAATGATGGAACCAGTGACGGCCACAAATACTGCAGCAGTAAAATAAAATAATAGAAAATAAAAAAATATTAAAAAAAGTAAGGGGAAATATTATCAAGTCAAAATAAAAATCAATAAAGAATTCTTAAGTTTCTTTTATATAATTTATAACACTTGTTATTTTAGTATGTATTATCAGCCTTAGTCTATAATATAAAAATTTAATAATAATAAATCAACTGCAGCAGATACCACAACAGCAAATTAAAATAGAAAAAAATTCTTAAAAACAAAACCAGAGGTTAAGTGGAAATATTCTTTAGAGATTTTCCTGTTGTCTTTTTGTTGACCGTTAAGATCGCCCAAGGCGGAAATTATAGTAATTCATAGATAGTTGATTATTTCTAACTATACAGATATATATATATTTAATAGTCTGGTCTAGCTGGGCGGTGGCAGAATCTACTATAGATAGTCTATTATAGTAGAACCAGGCTGCCAATACTTTTCTTAGCTAGCAAGATTATAGTATTATATATTAGAATAAAAGATAAGAATAGAGATATATTATATATATAAAAAAAATAATATAATCGATTATTATTATATAAAATATATTTGTAAGAAAAAAGCAGAATAACTAAATATAAAATATATATATATATAAAAAAACAGTAGATAGAAAAAAATAATATAGCTAAGTCTGAAATATAATATTATTAAACTAATATTTAGATTATTTAGTTTAATACTTTGATAAGTCGAGTTTTTATATTATTAAAAAAAAACTAATTACTAAAAGATTTATTAATACAGTCAGAAATATTATTATATATAAGATATTAAATATTAAGATTTATCAGAAATTAACAGCTGTAATTAGAAAGTATCTAATTAATAGCTTTTAGATTATCTAAAAATTTAAATATTATTTATTTAAGTACTACAGCAGAGAGTTTTTAGACTATTTTTTAAATATAATTAAATCTTATAATTTTATTAAATATTAAATCTTTAGTTATTATAGATTTTTTAAAAAATTAATATAGCAGCTTAAAAAACTAAAAGATTTATTAAAATATTATTTAGATTATTTTTAGAGCTTTTAATTTCTAGACTAGATATTTATTATATATTTATATATATAAAATAAGATTATCGATAATATTAATATTATTAAAATATAATATAGTTCTATAGTTAGTATTAAACTAAGATTTAGATTTAAAAAACTTAAAATTAAATATTATATTTTTAATTATTATTTTCTTAGTTTTTATAGCTTATATTTTTTTAGTTTTTGTATAGAATATTTTTTAGTTTTTTTATATTTTATTTTCTCTGCAAGATATTTATTCTTTTAGTTAATTTTTTCTAATAGATTTCTAAGATTTTAGTTGAGTTTTTCAACTCTAATTTTTTAATAATAAAAATTAGAATAAATATATTATTTATTTAACTTTTTAATATTTTCTAAATTTTTATAATTATATATTACTCTAAATAAAGACAAAACTGCTGTTTATTCTAAATAATTATAATTTTTATATTTATTAATAATAGTAAACAGCTTGTTTTTTTAGCTTAGATAAAAATATTTATTTTAATAAATAATTTATTTTTTTAATCTAAATATTCTAAGTACTAGTTATATATATATTAATCGAATATTTTAAAGATATTTTTAATATTATTATAATATTATATTATAAATTAAAGTATATATTTTTTAATTTTATACTCTATATCAAACTTTAAAATATTTATATAGATATATTTTATAATTTAATTAATATTAAGCTTATTAATAATTTTATAAAATTTAATATTAATTTAATCTATTATATAAATATAGTCGACTAAACTATTATAGTATATAGTATTTATTATAAAATATTTAGTATTTATATATCAGCTAATTTTAAATTTTAGTAGAATTAAAAAAAAAATTAATACTTTAAATAATATTAGTCAGAGATTAAAAAGATTATTTAATTTAAATACTAGATTAAGCTATTATATTAATAAAATATTAGTTTTATTAAAAATATCTTTATCTGATTTATTTTCTAAAAAAATTCTAATAGAATAAAATTTTTTATTTTTAATTTAAACTTTTTAGATTATTTTATATTTTTATTATTATTATTATCAGTTGTTCTTTTTTTTATTTTAGAACGGGACGGTATGATTATTAAAAAAATTTCGGAATAATTAGATTTAGAATAGTTGGATATTAAAAATAAAAGTAAGAATAATTTATTAATATATCTTATATATTAAAATAAAATCTAAATCTGGATTAGTCTCTATTTTTAGATAAAAATAAAATAATTTATATTTATTAAATTTCTAATTAATTTTTTTAATAGTATATTTCAAAGATTCTATTTTTAATTTTATTATTTAGTATACTTTTCGGATATAAAGATTAAATATATATTTAGTAAAGTTTTAATATTTATATATATAATATTTAAAAAATATTAAAAGATAGAAGTAAAGAAAATAAAGATAAAAAATAAATTATAATAGTATAATATATAAAAAAATTTAATATAAATAAGAAATCAGTAAAAATAAATTATATAGATAAAATATTTAATAAAATAATAGCTAAATAAATATTCTTAATAAAGATAGAATAAAAATAATATTTATTATTATTACAGATAACTATAGCTATATATTTATATTAATTTTTTAAAATTTAGATCTTCTGATTAAGAATAGCAGCAGTTATACTTACTAATAAATTTTTATATATTAAATAAGTCGGTTTCTTTATACTAAATATTATATTTATTACTATATCCAAACTATTTAACAAAGTATTTAAATTAGATATTTTTAAAATAATAATTAAAAAAAATTTTTATTTTATATAAGTTGTCTATAACAGACTCAGACTTAGAAAATATATAATTAAAAATTTTTTTAAAAATATTTAAATTTTTTTCAATTCTTTAGATATAGTTTTAGATAAGTAATATTAATTACTAAATATATATATAATCTAGATAATAGTTTTAAATAATATACCAATAGTAATTTTTTTTAAAAATTTTAAAGAGTTTTATAAATATATTATTAAATTTTTTTTAAAATTACAGTAGTTTTATAATCTTAGTAGAGATATAACTTAATAAAATTATCTTTTTAAAAAATTATATTATAATACTAGATATTATATTAGTATTTTATATTTATTTAAATAATTTATAGTATTTTAAAAGCTGTTATTCTTACAAAAAAATTTTAAAAGTAATTTTATTATACTTAAATAATTATACTAAGATTTAAAATAATCAGTAATTTTATACTGTTGGATTTGAAGGGTTTTAGTTTCAATTTATTAAGTCTTTATTTATCTCTTACTTATCTATACAAATTTGGTGTAAAAGTAAAGTAAAAGTAAAGTAAAAGTAAGATTAAAATAAAAGATCATAAAATCAGAATAATCAAAGATTAGATGAATAAGAAAATAAACAGAATATTAAATTTAATATATAATTTTTAAAATAAAATAGAATCTATTTAGTTTATTTAGAAGAATAATAGAATATATTAAATTATTTAATCTAAATTCTTTTGTTTACTGATTTCCTGAATAGAAAACTGGAAATATTTAATAAATATAGAAATAAGAATACAGAAGTAGAATAAATAAAATAGACTAAAATAATAGCTTTTATTTAGATAACTGAATTAAAAAAACTAAAACTAAGAATTTTTATATTTATATAATCTACCAGTCTGATACACCCTCGCAGTTTTAAAAAAACTAAATAGTTTTTATTAAAACTAAAGTAAATAGACTAATAAATAAGAAAATAAATAAAATACTAAAATAAAAAAAATAAATAATCAAATTCTTATTATATTAAGTTACTAAATAAATAATTAGTATTTCTAACTACTAAATTATTTAGTTAGACTATTTATTTTTATTTTATTACTAGAAATCTAATAAATATTAATAGTTTTATTTAGAGCTTTCTGTCTAAGCTAGTAATTTATAATATTAATATATTTTAGACTAGTCTAAAAAAAAGATAGAATATATTAGTATTTAAACTATTTCAAAATTATTATGTAATATTAATAAATAATATTCAGAATTAAACTTTATTTATTTAAGAAATTATCTTTACTAAAGTAGTTGTTTAACTATAAAAATTAAAGCTAATAATTCAGCTTCAGTAGTTAAAAGAATTATATAATATTATTTTTTACTAAGCTAATTAATTAGTCTATTAAATAAGTATATAATATATTCTATTAAACTAATTTAGTTTAAATTATTAGTAAAATTAGTATTACTAACTATATAAAATACTATCTGATTAGAACTAATACTATATTTAATAGCTAGATCTTTTATTTCTTCTAAATAAAAAATCAAATAGTCTACTATTTTAAAATATTTAGAATTTAGATTAATTAGATATTCTGTAAGTAGCTAATATAATTTAGCTATATTGAATCTAGTCTAGACTGTAGAATATAGAGCTAACTTTATTTTTTATTAATATTTATAAATCTAATTAACTAAACCTTTAAAAAATAGATTTTTAACTAATTTTTTATTTAAAAATAGCGACTTAAAACTTCGCAGATACTCTAAATTAAACTTATTAATCATCTTATTAATATAGTTTGATTATTTAATCCAGAGTTTTCTGTTTAGACAGTTATATAATATCTAAATATTTACAAATAATATAGATTTATTAAAATTTTTTATTTTAAATAATATTATTAATTCTTACTTAAATTTATTAAATCTCTTGCGATTTGATTAGTAGAATATATAGATTATATTATCTATAAAAATTAATAAAATAAAAAATTTATTAATATAGATATATTAATTTTTTTTAATAGAGCTAAATCTTAGAGTTTTTAATTTTATTCTTAGTATTTTTTATTAAAGTAGTAGAAAAAGTCTTAATCTATATAAAACTTTTTTTAATAAATAAACTATTTATTTATTTTCTAATTTAGAAAGTAGATTTATATAGATTATTTTCTTAATAGAACTATTAAAAAAAGTAGTAACAATATCTAACTAGTATATTTTTAGATTAAATATAATAATTAAAGCTAAAATAACTTTTATAAATCTAACTGTAAGTATATTAATATATATTTCTAACTAATCAGATATCTACAGATTATTCTGTATATAAATTTATATTTTAAATTCTATTAGATAATTTTTATTATTAAATTTATAGATCTATATCTATTTTA
>WOUI01000537.1:0-18474 GCA_012184565.1 Aspergillus floridensis | reverse complement strand
GGGGGGGGGGGGGGGGGGGGGGGGGGGGGGGGGGGGGGGGGGGGGGGGGGGGGGGGGGGGGGGGGGGGTTTTGACGGGTGTGGACGCCGATCAAGAACAAGTGGGTGGGCTGGGGAGTGGGAGGAACCATCCAAACATACCAAATATGGTTGATTCCTGGGGAAAGACTCCGGTTCAGTGTTGGCGAACTCGATTAAAGAAAGATATCCAGCAAGAAACCTTATTGATCAAACGATGAGTGTGGAGCAGGACAAAAAAAGGAGAGAGGGGTTGGGTGGTGGAAGGATGGGGAGAGAGAAGTGTGTGAGAGAGAGGCAAAGGCAAGGAAGAGAGGGCCTTTGAGGAGAGGGAAGGAGGAGGGATGAATGTGGAGACTGGAGAGGTAGAGGTGAGAGGTGAGGATCACCGCCGGCTGGAACTCCGCCTGCTTCCTTGGATCACTTCCGCCTCCCCCTTTGGCTCGTCTTCCCTGATGTCAACCTGATGTATGCTGTCTTCCACGTCAGAACAGTCGTGTTTATTTAATCACGATACTAAGCGAGCGATTCTCAATTTTCTGGACTTTATCTAGAACTATATCTTGAGTGGCCTTCCTATTACTACTCTCTCTCCATTTTTACTCTAAAGGGCCAAAACACCTGTTGGTGAGATAAATCCGACGGACAGTCTAGTCCGCCTCTTTCGCCATGTCCGTTCCAACAACTACCACGGAACCTGCGCGTCGTCTCTAGAACCCTCGTCGTCGCGCCTCCTCTCGAGCGATATTAGCCAGATCAGGAAAGTCTCGGTGGAGGTTGCTGAAAAGCACCTCGGCCTTTCGTCGCTTCTGTTCTTCCACCTGCTTCTGCATCTCCGCGACCTTTTCGAGGAGCTTCGCATGCGAATCAACAAGCGACAGGTCCAATAACTCTTCTGCATACTGGCGTAGCGAGTCCAGCTTTCTCTCGAGAGCGGCGATGCTGATATCGCCTGTAAAAGAATATGGATTGTCTTCTGGTGTGGTAGACGCTATAGAGAAATGGTGGGAAGGCAATGCGCGCGGAAGCTGTTGCGCTCGATCTGAATCACGGTCTTCCACTAGGTCACTGATACGGAGTTGTCCCTTTGGGGCTTGGATCCGCACAGAGGCTAGCTCCGTCTGCTCTGCCGGGTTGTCCCTGATTTGGGTCAAGGTCTTGGTCTGTTGAATTCCGCCCGACTCATGAGTCCGAATATCGGGGGAAGCATGAGGCCCATCATTCTGCTGTCCTGGTCTAATGGCATCCTCATTGAAGTGGGTTTTCGGTCGCTTCCCACTCTGTGAAGCATTATATGGCTGTGGAGATGCGTTCTGGGCCGCTCTTTTGCCTCTCCTCTGGTCAAATACATTATCGACGAAGCCGGTAATCCGCCCTCGTCGGTCGACTGGTTTCACCCGGGCTCGCACAGGCTTGTCCTTACTACGATACGGCTCGGCAAAGTGGCAACACCGACAGTTGCACACCTGCGAGCACTTCGGGCAGATCCAAGAATCTGCATCTCTGAGATGCGGAATCAAATCAATATCGAAGTGTCTGTGGAGCCCGCGAAAACAGAAGAAGGCATCGCATCGTGAGCATGTCATTCCTTTCCATACCGAGTGATTATCACGGCATAAATGGCAAAGTCGTTCCTATTCCGATTGTCAACCAGTCGTTAGACCTTGGTGAGGTCTGCAGGAGGCTGATTTACCGTAGACTGTTTTCGTGCAGTAGCTGCTGCTGCGGCCAGTGTTCCCAAAGACTTTCGACTGAATAAAGCAACCATTAGCTAAGAACAAACTTGGTTGTGAATTGTCTGAGACGGAGGCTAGGTGAATGTTCAAGGTTGCATAGAAATAAGAGAAAGAGCAAGGCCATCATGAAGGTAGGTGGTGTTTTTTTGGAACGTTGTGTTCAAAAACCAGAATGAGGGTCCGTACTTTGTACGCGGGGGACTTGAAGTCTGTTGTGCACCTAACTTGCTTCGCGCACTACTGATGACATTGTTGCAGTAGTCCTTTGGAAGGAGTTCAGCCCAAATAAAATTGCTGAAGTGTTTGCAGCTGCGTCCAGACACGAAGCACTTAAGACATAGGTCAAAATCTCCACACTGCTCGCAATGCAAATGACGATTCCAGATCGTCAGGCCGCAAAAGTTGCATTCGACCACCGCACCTTGAGTGTCAATGAGCTTCAACTGTACACTTATCTCATTCCCAATGCCTTCATCCTCGATCATCTGCTGAAAGAGACTTAGAAGAAGAGCATTGTCTTCTGGCCGGCAAGACCCGCTTTTAAGTGCATGTAGAAGAACCAGAGGCACCCGCCCGGTATCTGCATGGCATAGCTGTTGATAAACGGGCTGGATATAGTCGAAGAAATAGGTGAGCGAAGAGCTGTGCATTATGTTCCACACCACTTTAGTAACCAGAGAATTGACATTCCAGACCTGGTGAGCAGTGGCAGGAGGAAAGACGACCAAGTCCCCAGGAAACTGATCAGCGACATAAATGGGAAATTTCGCACTAACTAGCTGGGTAACTGTGACGTTCGCCCAGTCCGTATGAGGTGATTTTCCGAGCTTTTCCATGAAAGCATCATACTGGGTTTGTGCATGTTTGTCCGTGCCAAAACATATGGACCCATGCCCGCTTCCTAAGTGCGAGCTAAGAATTCCTGCGTATAAGGATGGTCGAGGTTGTGTGTATTACCTTGGGATTCGATAAGGAGATTCAGCGCAGCTGTCCCACTGAAGCATCGGTGAAAGCCAGAGCTATTCGTAGTCTATTTGTTAACTGATCGAACAGCATGGCAAGACACTGACATCCAACTTACAACGAATTTTTAGTACCGACATATGCCATCAAAACCTCTGGAGCAATATCCTTTGGTAGTACTCGAAACAAATCAAGGGTGCCTAAGTGCCTAAGACACGGCGGCAAAACAGAGTCCAATGCACGAATCCAATCTTTCGGGCAGTGTAGATCCTTGGCGTAGAGGCTTCGAAGCGAGTCTGTGAGCTGATGGAGCTAACCCTGGAGGATATAATGGACCACATACAAATCTCGTCCAATACTCGGGGGTGGGTAATCTGCCTGGTACAAGATCTCCTGCAGTCGTAGTTTTATATCCCGCCCTGTAGAGCAATTCCTAACCGGTATCGCTTGAGTACCGAGACCATCCTGTAAGCTGCAGAACTTCCCGAGGAAATAGTTGCTCGACCGCCACATACCTCTCGAGGCTGACAAGGCGGCCAAGGTTCCATTTTTCAAGATCGAGTTATCCCATTTGTTAGTCGTACTGAATCCGCGGATTACGAAGGGTTTCCCTTCTTGCAATTTGCGATTCAGCCACTCATGGGCCTGGTCGTCCGACAAGCTCTCAATATCCTGGACTGTGTACTCGGAAAATGGGACAAACGGTTCTCCTGCTCTCAGGAGAGCCTGTGCGGACGTTATCTCCGTGATCGGTAGGCAAGACATATAGAGCACTTTATAGAAGAGGCATTGCAATACGCATTATGCTAAATAAAGCACCAGCAGTATTGGCTAGAGGTCCTTATCTGTTTCAAACCAGCTGTCTCGGAATTCAGCCTGGAGTATTTGACAGACCGCCACGTGATACTCCACTGCAGGGTGAATCTAACCGTTTGTGGAAGTGTCTCATTCAAGCCCGCGATCCTGGCAATGTGTCTCGATGTATAAAATGTCCCATAGTTTCGGCTCAGATCGAGACTGGGCTGCCCGAGTGAATTTAGTACTTTATGAAGAGAGATTTACTGCCCTATGAGAGTCAATAAAGATATACGGTCATGGGTCAAACAAGTACAGATTTGGCGCATGCGTTGTCTTGTTTCCGAGGTGTACATAGCACGGAACCTGGGCTATCTCTCAACTGCACATGTCGGTTTGACGGTTACTCTCTTTGGTCTAATCATTTGATCATCTGAACTAGCAGGATGCGAGAGCAATAAGTTAGCTAGAATCGATTTTCGAAGGTATCGCCTCCACGGTCACGTGTCATGATGCCTCAGGAATGAGATGCCGATGCCGATCCCGAGAGACCGGCGTCGGCGACATGGGCTGCGAGATAAGATGCGTGGGGCAAATGAGCCTGATTCTTGATGTTAACCTCCCCACAGCCGGCATATTTCAGGGCCCCTGCCGATATTATGAAGCGCAGCTACGAGGTATGGCCAGTCAATACCTTTTCTCTATTCAAATCTTCTGAAGCATTGTTAGAACGCTCTTAAACTCCTAGAGAGTCGACGACGAAAAGCTCGGCCAAGAGCGGCCGCGCTGGCCCCGACAAACCAAGATGCAGCGACCCCGACTGACAACCAAGCATTGCGGGGCGTGCCTAGTTTGGTTGGGATGAAAGACTGGCTGCGGAAATTAGGGCACTCGGTAAGAACTATTCATTGCTAGCATCTCATCACACAAAAATGGTTTCTTCTTACATGAATGTTTTTAGGACAACGATGTGAACGGCCTCAACATCGTTCATGTCGCCGGAACCAAAGGCAAGGGCAGCACCTGTGCATTCACTCGCTCCTTCCTTCGTACCCATGGGTTACGCACCGGATTCCCTCAGAAGGTCGGGCTTTATACTTCGCCTGATTTGCAGTGCATCCGCGAAAGGATTCAGATAAACGAACAGCCGATACCGGAGGAGCTATTCACTCGTTACTTCTTCGAAGTATGGGAAAGGCTCGAGGCTCCTAGTCTAGAACCCAGTATTCTTCCTGCCAGGCAGCCACGCTATCTTCAGCTTCTTGCGCTTCTAGCGTTTCACACCTTCATCAGAGAGAATGTTGATGCGGCTATATTCGAAACGCACCACGGCGGAGAATATGACGCCACAAATGTCATTCGGAAGCCGGTGGTGACAGCTATCACCGCCCTCGGTATGGATCATGTTGCGCAGCTTGGCCCCACGATTGAGAACGTTGCCTGGCATAAATCCGGGATCTTCAAGCCCGGCGCACCTGCGTTCTCGGTCTCACAGGAGGAAGATCCCGCCGAGGTGCTGCGCCTTCGCGCTGCTGAGAGGCAGACCACTTTGACGTTTGTGTCGATGAATGACGCGCTTCCGGTTAATGATAAGACTCTTAGTATCCCTGTGCAGCGTCTTAACTGTTCTCTGGCTCTTGAGCTAACTAGAGCCTGGCTAAATATCAAAGCGCCGGAGCATACATTAGACGAGTCAGACATTGCCGGCGCTGTGGAAAATTTCAAATGGGCTGGGAGGTTTGAGATTATCGAGGATGGAGCATCTCGGTGGTTTATAGATGGGGCTCATAACACGTTGAGTCTCGGACAAGCGGCTGCATGGTTTGTCGCAAACACCAAAACGCCTGCAACAAATCTGTAAGTGGGACCACTTCTCGTAGTCGGACAAAATGAGCTCACCCCCAGAACCAGATGCCGCATTCTGATCTTCAGTCACTTCTCAGAGGAGCGTGACGGGGTTGACCTTGTCGAGTGTCTGGCGAAGGCGCTTGCGGAGTTGCGGGCTATGCCGGAATATGTCATACTTACCACGTACGAAGAGAGGGAAGATGGAACCACCAGAATAGGCGGATACCACGACAACTTCGCTGGCTGATTCAGAGCTGACATCCTTAATAGATAAAACCCTCAAAATCCCGGAGACCCCATTCCCAGATATGTGCTCCATATATACATCGTTGTGGAGACAACGTGATGCCAAGGCCTCAGTCTCGAGTGAAGCAACTATCGAGGGCGCGATCAAACAGGCCAACAGAATTGGCGCTGCACAAGGCGGTGCTCAGATCCTCGTGACTGGCAGTCTTCATCTGGCTGGAGGCGCTCTTAGCATCTTACGGCCTCAAGTATAGATCTGCTTCTGCTGCTCTTTGTCAAAATCCTGTTGTATACGCTTGACCTTACATAGAGATGGCGCGATAGATCTCTGTAGATATTTATTTACCATTAGATAGATCACTTCCAATAGTCAATGCATTTAGCATCTGAGCAACTTTCCATGCAAGAAGATTATAGAGTTTAACTTCCCTCATCTTTTCACATAATCTGGCCTTCGTGATGTAAGGTTGATAGGCTGAAGTCACCTAGTCCTATCTATTAATACCACAAGATCGATATACTCATCGTGTCTTCGAGACATGCCGAGGATGTCGCCAATAAGACCTATGTAAGCCTAACCCATCTTCGCTTGCATGGCGCTATAAATCTGGGCGGGAGCAGGAGGAAGCTTAATTCGCCTTCTTTCGAGTCATTGCAGGCTCAGTCATTTTCTCTGAATTGAGAGATTGAAAGACACTTATCCCATCATACTTCAGACAATAATGCACATTTTCTGATGCTTTCACCCGGGACAGCGACCAGTGCTGACACACATCATCAAAGGCACGCGGGGCGCGTTGGGCCTAAAAACCAAGCACTTTGCCATCAACCAGCGGTCAGGCTTGGATGCCTTCAAAGACGACTTTGATCTGTCCTGATCCAGAGTTACTCGATTGAGTGACACTTCGTGTTTTGAAACGGCTAGGTGCGTGGCCTGCACTGTACTAACCCCCTGCAAGTCTCCCGCGGAGCCTTCGTTGGATAAAGAACTGTTCTGAGACCCGCCTCCATAACCTTGGACCGGCCTCGATGAGTCTGCGGCCTGTCATTGTGGATTCTTTGATGGGCCCCGGATTTGGGTTTGCACGTGAGTCTGGATCAATGAACCAGAGACGAGAGGGTTGTCCGAACGAGGAACGTCAAAAGAGGTAGATCCAGTGGCTGGCAACCCGAAGCATACGACAATACCTGATAGTAGATCTAATGGTTAGCCAGCCATGGAAGAGACGGAAGAGCATATACTTAGGAAGACTTGAGCTTGACAATTAGTTGATCGTAACCATGTCGTGTTGAAGCAGTTGTGTATCCCCGTAGGGACAATCGTTCAGGCGGCGCGAACCACCGATTCAACGGTCTAGTCTTTCGGGGTCACACCAGTTCCTGTGCAGGGCTCGCATCAGGATTGGTGGAAGTAAAAGATAGAGACCTTGCTGGTCAGATTCCGATTTCGTGGTTCGTTAGAAATCTGGTCCACCGCCAGTCTCTGGTATGCAAGACTCGAGTGTCGTCTTTCGTGTTACAACGGAAAGCGGCCATCGTCCTCGCATGGCGAATAGAGATTGAAGATCTGCGCAAAGAATACTGTAGTGAGGATACGAGACCATTGACGCATAAAGAAAAAAAAGGAGAGACGAATACTATGTCTTGATACGTTCTCAAAGCGACAGTTCTTAGCAAAGAGTGCGGCTCATGGTGGCAAGCCGTACGTTGACGTAGTTTCAAAGCAGGGTCATTGGGTCGGACTTTGTGTTTCT
This sequence comes from Aspergillus floridensis, assembly GCA_012184565.1. Taxonomy (NCBI): domain Eukaryota; kingdom Fungi; phylum Ascomycota; class Eurotiomycetes; order Eurotiales; family Aspergillaceae; genus Aspergillus; species Aspergillus floridensis. The sequence goes on along the minus strand of WOUI01000537.1, from coordinate 11,115 downwards.
TGAGGTGAGTGTCTACAGCCCACTAGTAAGTTACAGTGCCTTCTCCGCCAGATAAAGCATGTCTCCTCCCCACAGACACTACGCAGCTGACTCTGCCAAGTACCTGCTAGCTATCTTCCGACTGGTACGTTACCGTGATCTGGAACCATTGTCCGAGAGACCTGGGGAAGCCGGGGTGGGTTGATCTTTCATGTCAGATCGACATCACTTGACTTGAATGTCCTGATAGTCTGTCTATACTCTTTGTTTTGCCTCGAAGAAGTCTTGTATCTGCCCAACATATCCGGTTCATTGGAGATAAAGACAGTGTCTCTTTCTTCCATAGGTGCACTGTCAGACACAGAACCCTTAGCAGGGTCACTGGAAGCAATTCATACCACTGCATCACTATCAAGAACTCTAGACTGAGTGGTAAAGTTGTTAGCCCCGTGATTTCTTCCCCGCGAGGGGGGATGTTTAGCAGCTGTAGTGAATGTAACCAACCCACCGGGGTCGGATCCGCCCTCTCACCATCTGCACTCTTTGTCCGTCCCTCTACCATCTTTTTGTCTCGCCTTCCCTTTTCTTCCCTTTCCTTAATTCTTCCTCTTCTTCCTCTTCTTCCTCTTCTTCTTTCTGTTCCCATCTCTCCCATTCCTCTCCCACCATTCCTTTCTCTGACTTCCTTCCTTCCTTCCTTTCTTCTTCTTCCCTTCTCTTCTCTCTTAAGTAGTTCTCTCCTTTCTATCTATCCACATTCTACGTATCAGCGATCTTCATCCTACCTTAGCCCTGTAACTCAAGACACTCGCACATCTGTGTTAGTCCTGACCAACACTATGGCAAAGGAGGAAGGGTCTCAGATTCAGTCGGTCGACGCGGAGGTTGACCAGAGGTAGGTGTTCCTGTATCCCGGCTGACTTCTTGTATCACTTCCATGTTGACTGAGATGTACAGCCTTGGTACTGAGCCTGAAGCAATGGAGAAGGGAACTGCTGAGCACATCAATCTGAACAACAATGTCACTGCCAAGTAAGTTGTCCTGATATTTTGTGGTACTACGATCCACACTGCAGCTGCTAACTTGAAACTAGGATCAAGAATCCCCTTGCCGACTTGACTCCTGCTCAAGTAATTCATGATGTTGAACAGTTTGCTGAAGAGTTTCAGTTGACTGAGATTCTTCCTAATCTGAGAAAGGGTGCTCTCGTGGCACGCGACCCTCAAATGTATGCATCTGTGCCTGATATGACCGATGAGGAGATTATTGCCGTCCGCAACGAGACAGAACACAAGTGGACACAGCCTCGTGCTTTGTACTTCAGCATCGTTCTCTGCTCCGTTGGAGCTGCTGTTCAGTAAGCAATCGCATCCCACAGAAACACTTCCCAGCCAACATTGAAGTTCAAAGGACTAACACACGAACTCAGGGGATGGGATCAAACTGGAAGTAATGGTATGTAACGGCTATAGATCACATATTCTCTATCAGGCTATGACTGACTGGTCGGCTCTTCCAAGGTGCCAATCTCTCCTTCCCCGTTGCTTTGGGAATTCCTGAGGAGGGTCCCAATGCCGCTAGAAACCAGTGGCTTGTTGGTCTCATCAATGCGTATGTCGCCCTTAGCCCTTCTGCGCTTGTTACTATCAACAAAAGCCAAGAAGCTTACCTACGTCTCAAATAGAGCTCCGTTCATTTCCAGTGCCTTTTTCGGTTGCTGGCTGTCTGACCCTGCCAACAAGTTTCTTGGTCGCCGTGGTGCCATCTTCATTTCTGCTATTTTCTGTCTTCTTTCCCCAATCGGATCAGCCTGTGCTCAGACCTGGCCACAGCTTTTTGTTACCCGTCTCTTGTTGGGGCTGGGTATGGGACTCAAAGCGGCCACTATTCCCGTGTTCTGTGCTGAGAACACCCCGGCTACTATCCGTGGCGGTCTTGTGATGTGCTGGCAGCTATGGACAGCTTTCGGTATTCTCCTTGGTTGCTCGGCAAACCTTGCTGTCAAGAACACAGGCGATATCTCGTGGAGACTTCAGCTGGGCTCTGCTTTTATCCCAGCCGTGCCTTTGCTTCTCGGGGTTTATTTCTGTCCAGAATCCCCTCGTTGGTACATCAAGAAGGGCAAGCTTCGCAACGCATATCAGTCTCTGCGTCGTTTGCGCAATACCGAATTGCAGGCTGCACGCGATCTGTACTACATCTATGCTCAGATCAAGATCGAGCAGGACATTTCTGGTACGGGTAATTACATCAATCGTTTCGGAGAACTGTTCACTATTCCCCGGATTCGGCGTGCCACCCTTGCTTGTTTCACAGTAATGATCGCACAGCAGATGTGTGGTATCAACATTGTCGCCTTCTATTCGTCGACCGTCTTCCAACAGGCAGGGGCCAGTGTAACCGGGGCTCTTTTTGCCTCCTGGGGATTTGGTCTTGTGAACTTCCTTTTCGCCTTTCCCGCTGTGTCCACTATCGACACTTTCGGTCGTAGAACTTTGTTGCTCTTCACCTTCCCAAATATGGCCTGGACCTTGCTGGCTGCCGGCTTCTGCTTCTACATTCCGGAAGAGTCTACTGCTCACCTGGCATGTATTGCGCTTTTTGTCTTCATCTTCGCTGCATTCTATTCTCCCGGGGAGGGTCCTGTTCCGTTCACCTACTCCGCCGAAGTTTTTCCACTGTCCCATAGAGGTAAGTCTTGAACAATAACATATATATATATACTTATATATCATTATATGCTTACCTTCTCAGAGATTGGAATGTCCTGGGGTGTGGCAATCAATATGGGCTGGGCTTCGGTCCTCTCCATCACCTTCCCGCGCATGCTTGCAGTGATGACCCCAACTGGTGCCTTCGGGTTCTACGCGTAAGTCGCTCCATGCATGGTTCAAGAACCTAGTTTTTAATTTATTACATCCCAGGGCCCTCAATATCACTGCGTTTGTTATGATCTTCTTCTGGGTCCCTGAGACCAAGCAGCGGACTCTCGAAGAGCTTGACTACATCTTCGGAGTGCCCACAGCCATGCACATGCGCTATCAATTGTTCCAGGTGCTCCCATGGTGGATTAATCGCTACATCTTCCGCCGTCGCAGTGCTCACCTTGAGCCTCTGTACAAGCTCGACCACCTCGCGACCAGCAGCTAGGTTGCCAAAGAACGATTTACAGCAGACCTGTTGACGCTCCTGGCATCCATCCTGCTCGATCGTCCCCTGCAGCGCTTTTCCTTTGTTAAGATGGAAACCCTCGGTGGTTGTAATATTTACTTCCGGAGTCTACGTGGCATAAATGTGTCAGACTGAATCTGGAGGGAAATATCACTTTTACCATTATGAGAGGTCATGTAATACGTTAGTTAAGAATGAATGACTATCTATGATTAGTCAATCTGACTTCGTAAAAGAGAAAATCCAGAGCCATCCGAACAGTTTTATAGGTAATTTTGATCATAACCGCATGCTCGAGATGTCATTATAGACTTCCGAGTATACGGTGGTTCACGTGAGTTCGAAAAGTTGTTCGGGTCTTCTACTGTAACATCAAGATGGGATCTTTTCTATGCTTTATTTTCACACTGTTCTCTCGAGAAGGGGTCATGAATGACGTACGGCTCTGTATGAGAGAAGGCAGGTTTTTACGAGGCAGATGCAGGGAGTCAAAATCCTCGGAAGAGAATTCGCGGATCCCCCTCCCTCTCGGAAAACACCCCTTACTTGTTGTCCCTCATATGTGGTCGTCCGATGTTCGGCGCACCACAAGAGGAACATTGGGAAAAGTCCCAACTATATGAGCTCTATTATTTCGTGATCCAATGAGCCACTCAATCCAGATGCTATGTGAATGACCAACGACATGATCTAGGTCGAATTCAAATCCAAAATCAACATCCTATATGCGGACCGACCCAAGCCGATACCCCCTCCACACGTCGAACCCCACCGACTCATAGAACCCCTCCAACACCACCCAGTCGACCATCACCCCCTGCACCCCGCGGCTCCGGAGATGCGCCAGCGCATGCGCCAGCATCGCCACCCCGACGCCCTTACCCCGATGTTCCCGGTCCACTCCCACACACCCGATCAACCCGGTGCGGGATTCTGCGCCCCCGCAGACGGGCGGCATTGCCCATTGTGTCTGCAGAAAAGGTGAGGACGGGTCGAGCATCAGCGTCCAGCCGATCTGATGGCCCTGCGGGCTGAAGACGGTCATGATGCTGTCCGGGTAGGTTTGCGGGTGGAGCGTGATGTAGGTTTGGACCCAGGCCTGTGATGTAATATGATTTGGTACGGTACGTGTTAGTCACGGTTGTGTTGGTTTTGTCTTGGAGAGGGGATTTTAGAAAGGGGGTTCTTGAACCTGGTTGTGTGAGAAGTTCTTCCGCTGTCCGGCGATGCATTCCTCATATTGATCGGGTTGGAGCGCGGCGAAGGTGTAGCCCTGGCTTGTGGCTTTGAGGGTGTGTCTCTCCTCGAGTTGGAAGTCGGTGATGGTCCGGTAGAGGTCGACGTGGCGCGGGGGTGGGGTCGTGAAGATGAAGCCCCGGTTCTCGAAGAATTTTGTAGCTGACGGTGCAAGGTCGTCGGGGAGGCCCGGCCAGAAGCGCGGGAATGAGCTGCTGAGGTCGAGGCGGGTGATCTGCTGGGTCATCTTGTACCAGGCGATGACTTCTTGGATGAGCGTGCTCCCAATTCCTTGGGATTGGGCGGCCGGGAGGACGGCGATCGCGGACAGGTAGGCGGATTTCCTGTCGTCGTCGTCAGTGGTGCGGGAGTAGGTCAGGCAGAAGCCGACTATCGTGTTGCCGGTGCGGGCCAGGCAGTGGTGGCCGTGGGGTTGGGGGAGGAGTTTCTGGAGGTTTTCGAGGGTAAGGGGGTAGCTGGGTAGGGAGGTGTTCCAGACGGCGTGCACTTGTTTGAGATCTTCGGGGTTGTCGAGGGGAGAAAGTTCGATGGATAATCGCGGTTCCTGGGTGCCAACTGGGAGTTTGCCGGTTGCCGTTGCGGCGCCGAATATTGTCGCTGCGGCGGCAGTGAAAGCCTCAAGGGTGGGCTCGTACGTGGTGATGTAGGTTCCGATGGTAGAGTCATCGAGGAAGTCGTAGGGGTTGCAGGCCGCTATGCTTACCAGTGCTCGAGCACGGCTGGGCAGTTCTTGTCCCATTTTTCTCTGGAATGGCGATCCGCGCGCGTTGATTGTGGTGAGGATAACGGCGTCAGCAGCCTCGACATTGTGCCACTCCTCCGCGGACAAGCCCGCTGCGCCGTAGCGGATCTCGGTGACGGTTGGGTTGTGATTTCTCAAAGCATCAAGGTATACGGATCCGTTGTACGATCCCTTTCGACCAAGCCCTTCTCCATCTACTGCACCGCCAGCCGGAGTTTCGTCGCCAGGGAAGAGTAAAACGACCTGGCATGACTTTGAGACCGGTAGGGTCTTTGAAATGTCTCGTACGACAGTCACTGACTTGGCATAGGCTGCGTCGGCCAGCTCGCGATTTTGCAAGTCGATCTCACGGAACCTCGATTCAAAGGCGTCATCGGTGTGCAGGGCTTCCTCCCATCTTAGAGACTTCTGCTTCAGCTGGGTCACACGTCGGTACGCTTCTTCTACCCTGGTCATGGAGACTCGTCCAGCTTCGACAGCCTCGCAGACACGGCGAATTGACGCAACTTGGACATCGTAAGTGTGGCAGACCATGATGCTATCGCTACCAGCCGCAAGGGCAAGGACGGAGCCTTCTTCAGTGCCATAAGTCGCACGGATTCCGTCCATCTCCAGACAATCCGTAATTATCATACCATCATACTTCATATCTTCCCGAAGGATACTGAGCACCTCTGGCGAGAGGGTGGCCGGCAGCTTGCCATCTCCCAGGCCGGGTAGCGAGATATGTGCGGTCATAACAGCCTCAATCCCCTCGGCTGTCGCGCGTCGAAATGGCACGAGCTCACATTGCTCCAGTTGCTTTCGTGTCTTGGAAATCACAGGCAGCCCGTAGTGGGAGTCGGTGGCAGTATCTCCATGCCCGGGAAAGTGCTTGACGCAAGAGATGACACTGTGCTGGCGTTGACCCCGAGCGATAGCGCTTGCGAAACGGCCAACGATTTCTGGGTCGTCGCCGGGACTGCGTACACCGATGACGGGATTCAATGGCTCGGAGTTAATGTCACAGACGGGACCATAGTTCATATTAATGCCGACATGGTTCAGCAACTGTCCTGTTGCCATTCCAACTTTGTATGCAAGATCAGTTGAGTTGGTAGCGCCTAGAGCCATGGGTCCCGGGAGCTGAGAGGCCATTGGGGGTGAGATTCTGGTGACCCATCCATTCTCTTGATCGATACCGATGAAGAGGGGATGAGTGTGACCAGCTAGTTGTGCTTCTCGTTGCAGAGCATCCGTCAGAGCCTTGTAGCGGGCGGGGCTTCGGGATTAGCCAGCAGGTTGCGACTAATGATTCAAGAATTCGGGCCTACCCGTAGTTGAGCAATGTCGGTAATGTTTCTTTTAAAGAGAACAATGCCTCCAACTCCATGTTCGTGGATCAAGGCTTTGATCTCGGCGCTAGGTTCCAGGCCATGGAAGCCGACCACAAATAGCTGGAGCTTGGTTAGTTGTTTTCCGGTTGGCTTGGAGGACAGCCTACCTGGCCCACTTTCTTCCGCAAATCTGCAGATGACATCTCGCTAGAAGATCGATTGGTGGAGTGCAATTTGAAGGACCAATGGAGTACTGAGCAAATAGCACTCCCAAAACAGGGGAACGAAAGAATAAGTTGTTGGATGAAGTGGAATGAGGGGAAGAATCGATGGGGAACGGCAGCCTTACGGAAATCGATTATCTTATCGATCTCATTTGCCAGCCAGTTCCAGCCTGAACCCCACCCGCCTGCTAGTATGCGAAACATGCTTCTATACTTGAGGGTTTGCTCAAGCACTTTCTTAGGCGACAATATGAAGCTCTCGTCAATTGTCACTCTAGGAAGCCAGCCAGTACGCCAGCACCGGGTAGCAGTCCAATAGCACATTACTTTCGAAAGACCAATTATACAGATTCTAAGAGTATAGAAAAACATGATCAGAAGGAAGCTAGTAGCTCAACATTACCTCGAGTCAGGAGCTAGGATAAATCAAGGTCTATGTCTCCGATTAAAACGGCTTTAGAGGAACTGTGTAGCCTTATACTCACAGTAGACGGCGTTTCCCCTATCGAGATGGCTCATCAGAGAGGAGCCTACTAATTACGCCAGTTAGGCCGAGTCAATAATTCAACTGGTGAACACTTTCTGGGCGCCAGGTTTGTCCTTATTTCGACACCCACCTCTACATCTCCCTTCAGAAACAACTCTACAGTCAGACAGCCCAGTCGTCAATCAGCTAGCTCTTTATCATTTCTAGATAAAGCTACAAGAATGGCTCCCTCCCACCAGGCTCAGAAATCGGTTAGGTTTGAGGCCGGTGCTAACACCGAGAAGCCAGGTAATCTGTTGGCCAGCATCAAGAAGTAGGTATCTTCTTCAGCCACCCTGTTAGAAGCTTATGGGGGCGGAAAGAATCTAATCAAAACAGGTACTAGGCGTCATCAAAGATCTCCGACCTAACCGTCCACACCATTGACCAAGATCTCAAGGTTCATCCACTGGTCGTCTGTGGGCAGCCTGAATATTTCTCCCGTCTCTACGAAGGGGAATGGCTGGTAAGCTTGAAATTGAAAAATTTTGCGGTCATAGAACAAAATACTCTAACTACTTCCAGGAATCAGGTATGAACGAGATCAGCCTCAAGGTAGACGACCCTCGCGCGATAGAAGCAATGTTCCACTTCATGTACGGATATGAGTACGACAGCAGCGACAGCGACCAAGACCGTGCGTCACCCATGCTGTTCAATATCAAGGTGTATCAGGTCGCAGATAAATACCGGGTTCCCCAGCTGAAGGACCGCGCGAGAGAGAATTTCAAGTCTATCGTGGAGAAGTACTGGCAAACGGACGACTTTCCGGTTGCTATTGAAGAGGCATACAAGCGTACCATCAAGGAGGACAGGGGTCTCCGAGACATTCTTGTGAAGACCGCCAAGGAGAACATTAAGGAACTGGAAGCTAGCGAGGGCTTTCGGCTTGCGCTAGAGGACACTACAGGGTTTGCCGCAGATTTCGTCCACGCCATGGCCAGAGACGAGGTCAGAAAGCCAGCAACAATGCTCCGGTGCAACACCTGCCATGTCGAATATCACTGGAAGACTACTTCAGGAATATGGGGAGGTGGGGGATATTGTCCATCCTGTGGAGAATACTAGCATCGTGCAACCTGTTTTTACAGTGATATTTACTTGAACTGCTTGAACTCTTATCTTGTTGACCTTGTTTTGCACTGACAAAAAGAGCCGGTTGTTTCAAAGGTGGTACCATTTCATTTGAAAATACCATTGCTGCAGAAGACAGTCGAGTAAAGCCTTGCGATACAGATAGGATTGGTGGCAAAACACCTTTCGAGCACTGAGCAGCACACCTCCCTTTGTCGTTTCTCTATTGTAAGTATTCTCCGAGGCAAATGATAATGCATCAACAAGTATCAAAAGTGGTATGATTGACATCCAGGAACATGTGCTGTCTTCACCAGAACATTTATCAAGAGTAATCACGACACATGTCCTACCAAAACGGTGCTCTATACTAAATCGAGCGAGGCAGTTGAGGCAAAACAGGCGCATACTCTAGCCCCGTGACAGTACAGAGTCCGGACAAGTCTTCTAGACCTTGAATCCATGCCAGTGAGGTCATATCAGCCTCTTCAACAATTTTCTGTTTTATTCTGAATCAAGTTGAGCGAGTGTTAATGTCTAGGGAGTTAAACGGGGCTAAACGGCGATAAGAGACCTCGTTCTCAGACCCTTTTACTCCACCTGCAAGCACCTGTTTCACCTAAGAATCCTCTACATGGCACTAGCCACAGTTGAAGGACTAAACTTCAAAGACTGGCCCGTACTGGCCCACGTCTCTCACCCGGACTTACTCGGGTCGGACTTAGCACCATGATGTAGTATTTGACCACGATGGAACCCACTTCAATAAGCTCCATTCAATGCTCAATGCTGTAAGCACAACTTTCCCGTCCGCGACTCAAAAATCCAACACAATTATCGCAACCATGATACCACTAATCACCCTCGAAGAACACTACATCTCGCGCAAAGTGAGCGAAGCAAGCCCCACAGCCGAAGCCCACTACGCCGCGTTTCCGCCGCACATTCGCAGCAAGCTGGAGTCGCTGGGCGACGAGCGCATCCAAGACCTCGACGCCGGCAACGTATCCGTCCAAGTAATCTCGCACGGACCCGGCGACGTCAGCGCCTCACACTGCACCGCCGTGAATGACGACCTGGCCGCCGCCATCAGGAAACACCCGACCCGACTCGCCGGGTTCGCGATGCTGCCGATGAGCGAGCCCGCCGCCGCCGCCGCGGAGCTGGAGCGTTGTGTGAACGAGCTGGGGTTTGTGGGTGCGCTGATCGAGAACCACACCGACGGGAAATACTACGATGACGAGCGCTTCTGGCCGGTCTTCGCGAAAGCGCAGGCGCTCGACGTGCCGCTCTACATCCATCCGACCTTCGCCGCCGATTCCATGATGGAGTACCACAGGGGCAACTATGACGACTCGGTCGCGCTGGCGCTGAGTGCCTACGGCTGGGCCTGGCACACGGAGACGGGCTTGCATGTCCTCCGGCTCTACGCCAGTGGGGTCTTTGATCGATATCCGCGGTTGAAGGTCGTCATTGGCCACATGGGCGAGATGCTGCCCTTCCAGCTCGAGCGCGTGTTCACGGTGGCTGAGAGGTGGGGCAGGGAGAGGAGCTTCCGCGAGGTCTGGAGGGACAGCATCTGGGTTACGACTAGTGGCATGTTCTCGTTGACGCCGTTGGCGTGTCTCCTGAAGACGACCTCGATTGAGCATGTGCTGTACAGCGTTGACTATCCCTTTTCGACGAATGAGAGGGGTCTGGCTTTTTTTAAGGAGATTGAGGAAAGTGGTCTCATCGCGGGCAAGGACCTGGAGTTATTCGCTTATCGGAATGCGGAGAACCTACTGGGGGTAAAAGTAAGGACGTTGTGAATGATACTTGAGTGGTTGCTTGGTTGGTATACTCATACATCTAAGTACTAAAGCAGTTCGGCGGCAGCTCTCGATGCGGTGGCCCTACGTGTCATGCCTTTTCCAATATATGCATAATGTTGAACAGGGCTATACATCCTTCTTACATGTAAAATCAATCTAGGTTGTCTGCTGGTATGTATGCATCACTAGCCTAGACTTGTATTTCTGCCGGATTGCGTTGTACAGTACATACGTAACTGGACTTCATGGTGCTATTCTTCATGCAAATCAGCTTTCTATACTGGTTTCTGCTGTGGCCTGTGATACTATTAAAATTACCCCTCATTCTCAGGCCTTCCAGGATACAAATATTCGTTCCATACCAATGGACTCTACGCGCAGTGTGTCTGTACCAAGTGTGCAGTGTGTACCAATACTCTAGACTCTACTCAACGCGGCCCATCATTACCAGCCCCCCTTTCCATTGAATTTCCTTCTGCTTCTCCCACGACCTCCGCATTTATACTGACAGGTCCCTTGACCGTCTTTCCAGTCTTGCGCCCTGCACCTCCCAAGTCCGAACCCGGAGCAACAGCAGCGTGCTCCTCCACGAATCGCCTCCCATCCTCCCTCCCCTTCTCCACATCCACGAACATGATCGCCACCATCGCTGCCGCACAAATCGCAAACAAAAACGGGAACCCCATCCAGTTGTTCTGTGTGTCATTGATGATGGCCTGGACGACATTCGGGCCGATGATAGAGGACTAGATGCCATGCGATGAAAGAGTCAGTCATCAGTAATATGTTGTGGGTGGCTTTTGGGAGGGGAGCTAGGATGGTGGTTCTTACCGCGCGATTGGTGATCCCGAAGAGAGCGAAAAACATGTTGTCGTAGCCGGGCGGCATGAGTTCGCTGATCATGGTTTGGGCATACTGAAGGAATGAATATGTAAGTGGGCTTCTTCTTCTTCTTCTTCTTCTTCTTCTTCTTCTTCTTCTTCTTCTTCTTCTTCTTCTTCTTCTTCTTCT